>JBBPJW010000231.1:0-43887 GCA_038088935.1 Pulveroboletus aff. viridisquamosus
GGCAGTGGCCTTGTGAATCAAGAGTAATAGAAGAGTATCACATTATGAGAATATGGGAGAATGGAAGAAAAGTATATAGTAAAGATGAATATGAATATGGCCAGGTAGCCATAAGGTTAATAAGATTCCCATCTGAATCTCTGCCACAGATCAATTCTAATCTAGATCTTATCTGAGATCTGCCATATTATATAATCAATACTGAAATGTGGGAAAAACTCTGAGTAAAGAACCAAACCCAAACCTAGGGTTATCCTTGTTTTGGCAACAAAGTCTTACAATTATGTGACAAAATCATTAGTGTTCTGCTAAGTGCATAATACAAACCACAGTTGCTGCATCCTTCACAAAGGCTAAATATATGGCCCTTACACATGGAGTCAAACAAGTACTATGGCTATATCAATTCCTCAACCACATTGGCATTACCACACACATGACACAACCCACTAAACTCCTTATTAACAACACAAATGCCATATTACTTGCAAAGAAACTCTGTTTCCACTCCCACACTTGCCACATTTCTGTTCAATATCACCTTGTGCATGAACAAGTCAAAATTGGCACCCTTACCATCATACACATCCCTACCACTGAAATGCTCACAGATGGCCTTACAAAACCACTTGCATGCATCAAACACAAAAGACTAATCAGTGAATTGGCACTGCACCTGGTCTGAGAAGGTGTGTTAGAGACCAGGCCAATAGCAGGCCCATATGGACATGTACTTACATTTGATTACTACAAATTTCCTTTTTTGGTCCACCATTACATTGACAGAATTCATCTGTGTGCTTTCTGCTTTAAAATGAGCTTGTTACTGGTATTCAACTCACTAAAGGTAATTTAGACCATGATCTGCCAGTCTGTTCATCCTGTGCTATGGGCAAACTAACCTGAGCCTTATTTCCACCCTCTAAGCATGGTAAAGCAGGTCACTTTCTTGCCCTCATTCACTTGGATTTCTGTGGACCCTTGTCTATTCAAAGTGCATCTGGTATGTGGTATATGCTAACTCTCACCAATGCTTATTTTTTAATACATGGTTGCCCAGGAGAGGGTGGGGCCCTTGGTCATATAGGAGAGGGTGAAGGTAATCTTCTTCTCATCTGAGTTATAGACCATGGCATTGACAAAGAGGTAAAATTGGACAGAGTCTAGCCAAGCTTCTTTCCACTTCCTCTAGTCCAATACCATTGACTAGAGGTAAGCCCATACTCACTACTTACAATAGATATATCATACTCACCTCATGTACAGGCTAATTGCCTAACCCTACAGATATATGAATATATTAGTCCAATACACCATTGACTGGAGGCTAATTGCCTAAACCTACAGACTTGCATATCTTTCTAACATATCATTGGTTATACACCAGGACTCTTAGGTTGGGTTTGGAGCACAGTAGGAAGCTGCACATAATACCATTGATCCTCCTGTAATTCAGAACCCCATAAGTAATATAAAGGGCACACCATATAAGGTAAAGCTGAGCCCCAAGTTATGACTACTCTGAAGATTGCTGAAATAACACTGGTCAAGTCTGAATAGATAATCATTGAGCCTTCTGAAAAGAGTGGTTCAGGCTTGATTAACCAGGTCATTGAGTTTTGGCAGTTTTGACACTTACCCATGTTGCTTATACCACCTGTAGTTACCAACAGGTAAAACTAATACTACAGTGTACTACTCCATGACTGAGTTACCAACAGGTGACTCCAAAATTCTTTCCATGATAGCAGTGCATAACATATACCACCAAATAGCATGGGAATTGCACTTGGACCTGCCAGTGATGGATTCATCTCAGGGCAGCTTAGCCATTGGCTGCTCATATTTTTGTTACGTACCTTCTGCACAGCACCTATGCATCGAATAAAAATGTCTTTGCCTGTCTTTCCGCTCGTTTTCGTCCTCTCATCAACTATACTGTGATGATGGCAATCCTCGTCCAATGACAACGCAGGCTCTCTCGTTTTTATCTACATGACGAGCCTGCGCTGTACGATCACGTTTACTCACCCTGCCGTTTCATTTGAATAGTTTTTGCTTGCCTCTACCTCTCTTTCAAAGGGCACATCGGCGCACTGACTCGGACACAGACTAATGGACCTTAGACGAACGATATCTGATAGACATTTTGACGCGCCTGCCAAACGATACCACCGCTACCCACGTCACGCGAATGACGCACCCGCTCTCGCCTTCCTTGGTCCTTCCGGCGCTGGCGACCCTCCACACTTGCAACGCGGCATACGTCGGGGTAGCACTCCAAGCACTCCGAAACGTGTATTTCCCCCATACACAGCCATTGATGACGATGGGCGCCGTACTGGTGCTCGAGCAGTCACTGACGGAAGCTGTACAGGTTTTGCGACCTAAGCGAACTGCGTGCTTCGCCCATGAAGACGATGTACCCGAATCCGGATACGCCTCCGCCGAGGAAGATGACCAGGACAAACAGGAAATTAGATCGAAAGGAATGACAAAACAGGAAGCAATAGATCAGGAAGACGTCGAGGGTGACGATGACGACGACAAGCTAGATTTACTACGCGCAGACGGATTCGAGCGCGGCTATGCAATAAGATGGCTAACTGGACTGGTGAAACGGGGAGACACTTGGGTTTGTAGGACAGAATCTTCCCTTGCATCGTCTGAAGAGCAAGAAGCGAGAGCGACGCACCTCGAAGATGCATCAAGACTACTCGCGCACTTTGCAGGTAACGATGCATCTGAGGAAGGATTGACTCGGACGTTTATCTTTCCGTTTCGCATGCCGCCCTGTCGCGGCTGCCATTACTGGCACGTTTCGTCACCGACATCCCCGATCACGATCGAATTGAACGATGCACCTGTGGATGGGTCCGATCATACCAAAGTTGGGGGAGTGCCATTGCATTTGCGGAGCGCATTTGTTCCAACCCCGAACGATATCTTGGTACACTGCGCCCTTGCACCTCGATACCGGCAACTATGGCCTCACGTCAATCCCGACTGCTCGAGCTTGGTGCTGGGACAGGTCTGCTCAGCATTGCAGCCGCCCAGATTCTCTCTCGGACATCTGACCAAGCCAAAATCAAAGCGACCGACTATCACCCGAGCGTGTTAAAGAACCTCGCTTGGAATGTGCGGCATCATGACAGCACGGTGAACGTGTCCGTGGAGAAGCTCGACTGGGGTGCGGCGTCCGGCTCCGAGGGCGTTGGTGCCCATGGTAGTGTACATGGGGACGAGGGTGTAGGCGCATATGACGTTATGCTTGCGGCAGATGTGGTGCACCAGCCCGAGCATGCGGGGCAGATTAGAGGATGCGTGTCGTGGACGTTGAAGAAGGGTGGGGTGTTTTGGTTGATGATTCCGATGAGGACGATCGGGAGACACGCAGGGTTACCGGAGACGGTTGGGAAGGCGTTCCCTCCAGTGGGCGGCGGGTTACGGACGGGGTGGGTAGCGGAGGAGGGAAGGAACGTCTCGCGATCGTGCGCAGAGAAGAGGTGGAGAGAATGGACGGGGTGGGTCGGGCGGACGAGGCAGGATACACGCTGTGCGAGATTCGTTGGGTGGTTGATTAGATACGTTGTCAGCGTTCAGGCTGGAGGTTGTCGGTGCAGTCTGCGTCTCCGTTCACCACCCCGACCGTTTTCTTGCGATGCCCGCTTTCTTTTTCTCCTAGGAAATCCCTCACACCGACCTCATGGCCACCCTCTTTACAGTACATACCGCGACTCCCGAAGAGAACGCCCAGGTTTCTTGCTCAAAAAATGCAGCCGAGTCCCTGTCCTCGAGTCTGTGGATAATCGCGCGTTACACCCCATCTCATACGCAAGATCGACCAGCATGCACCGAGTTCTATGCTCGACGTTGTTTTGTTACATCCACCCGCCCGACATGTACCACGACATATACATATATACGCACTACCTACAATCGTACTCCACAATAGACACTTGCAAGTCCAGCCTGGGGAGGGGACAAGGACCTCGGGAACCGCACATGCGATGCGACTCATCCGCTTCTCCGACCGAGCCCACACAGCGCCAGCGCCGCACGCATCATATCCTCGTCCTGTGGCTCGTCCTTGGCTTCGTTTGCAGGACACCGCCCTCCCGGTGCAGACATCGAAGCAGAAGGCGGTGGTGGCAGAAACACGGACGGAGGGAGACGCGGTCGCGGACGTGCGGTGTGCCCGGTGTGCCATTGAGCAGCATTTGACACACCGAGGCTGCCGTCGGGTGTCACCGCCTCGACATCGTCTTCCTCTGTTTCATCGCCAGCCATGCTGGGTACGTCGCCGTCACCCCCGCCACTTGGATCACGCTCGCGTGCACAGGGCCGCCGTCTTCCTTCCTTCCCTGCCAGCCGTGCGGCTGCACACGCCCACTCCAGCGTCCGAGAGCTCCCCATAAAGTCGACTAGGTCTCGCGAGGGTGGACTCAGGGGGGGTGCGAGCGGCGATGAGGGCATGTTGTCCCATAGGGACGCGTGGGGGTCGTGTGGTTTTCTCGGTGTACGGGGTGGAGGCAAACGGGACTCGGAGCGAGAGGCGATGCGGTCCAGGGAGGGGCGAGAGCGGGGCGGGGTGATTTTTCGACGGGGCGTGTGCGTGTGTGCATGGGTGGAGGAAGAATGGGATATGGGGAGTATCTGCGAGTGGGATCTACGAATGGGATGGGACACTGCCGAGGACGACGTGGACGTGGACGCGTAGGACGAGGAATGGGCGGACGGAGAGGATGAGGGGAAAGGGAGCAGAGCGACGCGGTGCCCGTCTGCGGGTTGGCTCGTTGCGTGGTGCAGCGCAACCTTGCGCTCCGTCTGGCGCTTATTTTGGAACCAGATCGTGACAGATTTCATTTCCCTGTGATCAAAAAGATGCGTGCACGCGTGAGACAAGGGAAGGACAGACAAGGTGGGATCGGCGAGGCTAATAGACTAACGCAAAGCAAATGGACGTACATGCCTGCAGCTCGTGCGACTGCTTCGCGTTCTTCGCGTGTCGGGTGGGAGGACTGGTGGAAGAGCTGCTCGAGCATCATGAGCTGCACACTGGTGAAGCGTTTGCGTGTCCGGCGGGCGGCATCCTCGGAGGATATGCTCGCTGCGGAGGATGTCCTGGACAGCGTGGAGGGCTGCATGACCGTCGGCGGCGGCGACGAGCGAGAGAAGACGAGGACGGTGAGGAAGCACGGACGGTATTTAAGCTGCCAGCATCCAAACAAACGCGTGCGCGTATATCACGTGACCGCGTCGTATACGATCAGGCATAACTCGATGGACAGATGAAACAGATCCAGTAGACGGTCATGCTACACCAGACTTTTCCTTTCCCCGTGGCCGCTCCTTGATCACCATCTTGTTGCTCCCAGAAGGCCCTCTAACACCTGGTTTTCGTGTACGTTTGCCCTTGGTAGCCCACCCCCACACCGACACCGGATGCTTGTTCGATTTGGATTTGCCACGTCCCCCTCCGTGAGGATGGTCGCACCTATGAGACGATGGACATCCGTGGTCCCCGAAAAGACAAAATACGCACGCATTCATGGCAACACCTCGCACGCGGGGTCGCCAACCTAACCATCGGTTTCTCCCCGCCTTACCAAGCTTCCGATCGTCCCACAACGGGTTGCTAACCCTTCCAATGCTGGCCACGCAGTTCGACAGCACCTTGCGCACTTCACCGCTCTGGAGTCGAATGTGACTGTACCGCCCTTTCTCCTCGTGGTGCACGACCTGTGCGAACGTCCCCGCAGAGCGCACAAGCATACCCTTACCTAGCGGATCGAGGGAGATATTGTGTACCATGGTGCCTGTCGGTATGAGCTTGATGGGAACGCAGTTCCCCAGTTTGACGATCGCTCCACGGAGGATGCCAATCAGCAGTGCACCCGACGTCGACTGGTCCTTGGCTCGTTGCGCAATCTCATCCACAGACCACGTCCTCTTGCCCCCCCCTTCGTCCCCGACATCATTTTCGGCGCCATGAACGGACTGGATTAGCGATGGTGTCAGCCCGGAACGGTAACTCTCCACGACGTCCCCCGCTCGCAGTCCCTCCGGGGCCAAGATGTACTTCCACTTGGCGTTCCCCTCCGCAGTCGGATCCCTCGCCTTGACGAGTGCAATGTGTCCCGACCGACCCGGATCGTACTCGATTCTCACCACATCGTACGGCCCTGGCTCCATCCTCGCGAAATCCACGATCCGAATCCGTCTCCGGTGTCCCCCACCCCGAAACCGCACCGTGATCCTCCCCGTGGAGTTCCGTCCACCTTTTCTACGCAGGGCGGTAGTGAGGGCACGGACGGGTTTCCCTTTGAAGAGGTGGGCATTGAGCGGGCGGCGGAGGTGACGGATACCGGGGGTGATGGGTTTATAGGTTTTGAATTCGGTGGTCACTGTATCGTAGGAGGCAATGGCTTCACGAGTGGTGCGTGCAGCGTAGGTGCGGGAAGGTGACCAGACAGGTACGAAGGCGCGGGGTGCAGACGACACGATGGCCGGACGAGTCGTGGACCGGATTGCGAGGTTCTGCAAGAGACCAGTGCCCATGCGTAGACCGAACATGTCTGTCTGAGTCGGTCAACCCGGTGGACTCGACGTTTTGAAACCAAGTCAAAAACGTCTGGTTGTTTGTACACTGCAAACACAGACGCGTCGTTGACAAAAAACCTAATGGTGCGGCCGAGCAAGCTCTCGTTCCACATCGATGCACTGACGGTTCATGGCGACGTACAGGCTACCCAGATCACGGCAGGGACGTCCGAGCTGCGGGACATTACCAAGATGGAGCGGATAGGTCAGTCCTGCTTTGCGTCCTGCATCCCCTCTTGCTCATACAGCACCCTTTCAGGCGCGCACTCGCACATCCGCGGCCTTGGTCTCGACGACAGACTCGAACCACGCGCAAACTCCCAGGGCATGGTCGGTCAAGCCAAAGCACGCAAAGCGGCCGGTATGATCCTCAAGATGGTGCAAGAGGGACGAATAGCAGGACGCGCCATCTTGTTTGCCGGCCCACCTTCAACGGGCAAGACGGCCATCGCGCTCGGTGTGTCCCAGCCGAGGTCGTGATTCGGATATCAGGCCCCCCTGACTCGTCTCGGCCTTATAGGCATGGCACAGACGCTCGGTGCAGACGTCCCTTTTACGATGATCGCTGGCAGCGAAGTGTTTTCGCTCTCCATGTCTAAAACTGAAGCGCTCACACAAGCGATTCGGAGAAGTATCGGTGTGCGCATCAAGGAGGAAACAGAAATCATCGAGGGGGAGATTGTTGAGATCCAAATCGACCGAAGCCTTACAGGGGTATGTTTCCCCGTGCGAGAGAGTAAACTCCGTCATGATCGTTTGTGCAGGCAACAAAGACAGGGAAACTGACCATCAAGACAACGGATATGGAGACGATATACGATCTCGGGACGAAAATGATCGATGCATTGTCGAAAGAAAAAGTGCTCGCTGGTGATATCGTCGTCATTGACAAAACTTCGGGCAAGGTCTCGAAACTCGGACGTTCTTTTGCTCGTTCTAGAGACTATGATGCCATGGGGGCAGACGTACGTCTACAGCTCTCTGTGGTCTATCTCTGCTCATACAAACACCTCGCAGACAAAATTCGTGCAATGCCCAGAAGGTGAAATCCAAAAACGCAAAGAAGTCGTGCACACAGTCTCCCTTCATGAAATCGATGTTATCAACAGTAGAACACAAGGTTTCCTCGCTCTGTTTGCCGGCGACACCGGCGAAATCAAGCCCGAGTTACGGGACCAAATAAACACCAAGGTCGCCGAATGGCGGGAAGAAGGAAAAGCAGAAATTATTCCTGGCGTTAGTCTTTTCTTCCCGTGGGTGGTCAACTTGCTAATGGCATGGGCTTGCAGGTCTTGTTCATCGACGAAGTTCACATGCTTGACATTGAGTGCTTCTCGTTCCTGAATCGGGCACTAGAAAGTGAACTTTCGCCGTTGGTCATCATGGCGTCCAACCGTGGCATGTCCAGAATACGAGGGACCAACGTGCGCAGCCCACACGGTCTCCCAGTAGACCTCCTCGACCGCGTCCTAATCGTCAGCACGAAGCCCTACACAGATGACGATATCCAACAAATCATCCAGATTCGGTGACGTCTTTATCGTCTTTGTACTCGTTCAAGACTTTTTGACAGTCATACATCCCACACAGATGTGAAGAAGAGGACGTGACGATGACACCAGACGCACTGAATGTCCTGACGTCGATGGCGGGCTCGACGACGTTGCGGTACGCGCTCAACCTGATTTCCTGCGCCCAGGTGATCGCGCGGAAACGCAAAGCCGAAAAAGTCGATGTCGAGGATCTTCGTCGCGCATACACATGCTTTATGGACGAGAAGCGGAGTGTTCAGTGGCTCAAGGAGCAACAAGGCTCGTTGGTATTCGAGGAGATTGGTGTTTCCGCTGCAAATAGGGACGTAGCGATGGACGAGGCGATGGACACGTAGCCGAGAGACGAGACGATGTCTTACTCGTGCTTTTCTTGTTTCCGTTCGCTCTTGTTGTAGGGTGTGATACCATACATACTTGACGTTCAACGGGGGGCCGCAGCAACTCTTGTGTAGGCCTAATTCTGGTGAGGCACGAAATCACCAGGAATATGCACATCTAGCCGTCCGTCTGTGTCAGTGTCCAACGCTCAATTGAACCTCGAACATCGGTCGAATACGACGATAATTCATGAACGGGGGTGCTGGTCTCGCCCATCCAATGGAGTCTTGAAGGACTGTGCCTCGATCCTACCTTGCATGGCCATGGGGCATATTCGACAGTGTCATGGATTCCACCTCAGGGCACTGGTAGGATTCATGCTCCTCTGACGACTCTATGGCTCTCGAGTGCATGTCTGTGAGAAGTAAGCGGTCAAGTCCTTGCACGTTGAGCGCCCAAGACACAGGCAGTGTGTGAACAGACCATATGCAGACAATGGATTCGCGTTCAAGGAGTAACCTCGCGCCCCACAGCTAACCCGGCAAACCGAAATACCTCGTTTTATTGATACTTCGACACCGACGACGACCGTGTGGCATTCGTAAAAATGTCGACGAACGCTGGTGCGTAGTTGTTCGTAGAGCAGTTGTCGGTATGCTGACAACTCGGTAAGGTCAAGTGATGGTGCTGGAGTCTGGTAGCCCCGACCAGGTCCGCACGGTCTATTTCCACCCCAACGGAGAGCATCTCTTGGGCGGGGGTAGCAACGGGATTCGACGTTGGCGACTTGAGGATGGTCAAGAAATCGGAGGGCAAATGGAAATGGACCTGAAAGCCATTTCCGTCTCGAACGACCACAAGTGGATTGTGTGCGGCACTGAGCATGGGGCAAGTGTGTGGGATGCAGAGATGCAGGGAGAGGTGATCCATGTGGAGGAGACGAATAATGTGGGTGCTGTCGACGTCTCTCCCGACTCGACAAGTTTCGCCACCGGGACGGGTTTGGGTGGAGCGTGCATCTGGAGCATCCAAAGTGGAGAGAGACTCACTGGTCTCCTCCACCACGACAGCTACATCAGTGGAATCAGGTTTTCTCCAAATGGCGAACGCATTGCTACCGCCGAGGTTCAAGGCTGCATCCACATTTTCGACAGTCGTAGCGGCGACGAGCTTACCACCATCAGCACAAACATATACGGGGGGGCTCCAGTTACTCCAATCGCATGGCCGACTGATGGCCAACAAATCTTTTCGACATCCACCGACGAGAAAATCAGGTGCTTTGATGTCTCCTCGGGGTCTCTACTTGTAGAATCGCCTGTTCTTGGTGGTGGTGACATCTACTCTATCGCCTTGGCTGCCAATGGGAAATTTATCGCTACCATTACATGGGGACTAACCTCGTTCCTGGACACATCGACATTGACTTACATTAGCCCCGATGTCAGGGAGCAGGAGCTGGCATCAATTTCCATTTCTCCAGACAATGGCTACCTTGCGACTGGGCAATTCGACGGGAAGATTGTGATTCATGATCTCGCCAAGATTCTCCCAGACACATATGGTCCCTTTCATGTTAGCATCTGTGCCTTCATAATAAGCCTTGTGCTGATAATCATGTAGGTATCTACTCTCAAGAGAGTACGACAAGATGGACAGCCACTATCACCCATCCTCGTAGGAGTTTGTCACTAAAGTGGTGACACTGACTCCATTACATACACACAACAGGAAGATCCTGGTAAATCTGGTCTGCTCGGGTCCAGAGGGCATGATGAAGATGGGGATGACCCCCTTGAGGTATCAGTTCATCTGTCTTTCTCCCGAAGCACGTGCTCATCGTGGAATAGTCCGAAGTGCCGTTGAACGGGCCAGCTGCTCAGTTCAACTTTGAAGAGGTTGGTAGTCATTCGACCTCTTTTTGTCTTTATTGACTCTGCTGGAGCCACCATCACCGACGTCCGACCATCCCCGGGAAGACCGGATACTGCCACCAGTCCCACCCCATACATTGTCACACTCGTCGGGTTCAATGGTCTCCTGGGCCAGCTCAACGTTTAAGAAGTGGCTGCGGGGAAAGAACAATACGGACTCCACTTCACATGAGACTAATCAACTTTCTAGAATATCGCGCCGGCCTGTTGTCCGTGGCTCGCCCTCCCACTCCCCAGCGAGAGAGGTGGATACCACAAATGAGTCGTCTTCATGGATGGCTGCAGGTCAGCGCAAGCGAGTGAATTCCCCTCGTTGGACGACCGGATGTAGTGTGTCATGACATGGCACCTTAGCGAACAACTACCGGATATGCCAGAAAGAGAGGGGTTCGTTATTCGTCGTAGAATTTGTATCTGGCAACTTATCGGACAATAGCGCAAATTGCCAGCCACGACTGCCGTTGTCCAGCATCCGATCGAAGGTACTTCAGGCAGTGGACAACGTGCTGGGGATCCACGACCAGTAGTCTCAGTATGATTTTTTTCTGGGATGTGTACCTCGCCCCGACGACTCATGTCCCATTAGACACAACAAGCTACCCATTCACCCCTACCTCCGGACGAGACGGTCCGTCTCACAGTGCGCTTAATTTTTCTTTTTGGTTCCGTTTGTGATGCTTAGAGCGAATTAGCATCACCAAGCAGGCAAATCTACCCTTTCAATCACATTTCCCACGTGGATGTTGTGTATTCGCCGAGGTACACACGAGATGGCTTGATTCAAGTGGTTCAATGCACCATAGTGACCAATGGCCTGCTCGGAGTCTGAGAGTGGTTCGTACATTGTATAGGGAATTGGTCGAATGCACGCCGTGGCGGTTTGCAGCTCAGACATAACATGCACTAGTAAGCCTTGGGCTAAAACAACTAATGGTAGCGAGAAAAGTTTTGCGGGTATTAACTGCCTGCGAGGTCATTGCATGGGAGGGGTCCAAGTGAGAACATAAGACGTGTACGTGAACGGACCATACCAGAAACAGGGAAGCGTGCTGTGGAGCAGCTTGCCCATCACGGGGCAATAAATCGAAACTCCCTTTTTCTACGCTAACGACTGTGTGACAATTGTGAGGAGGTCGTCGACAAACGCCGGTGCGTGGTAGGTTCGAGAAGTGATCAAGGGCATGCTGAACAATTCAGTAAGGTCCAACGATGGTACTTGACACAGGTAGCTCCTACGATTTTGCCAGACAATAATCACCTTGCGACAGGAAGCCATGATGGGAAAATCGTGATTCATGATCCTGCAAAGATTCTCCCAGGTCTGTATGGCCCTTTATATGGCCCCTATGGTAAGCTTCGTCCTGACAACTATGTAGGTGCCTACTCGGGAAGTAGTGCGACAAGACAAGCGGCCTTTGTTGTCAGACGACGGCGATAGCGAGTCGCCTAACCTAGTAGGAGTTTGTCGTTCTGCTACCAAAAGGATCGCACCGAATCCGTTGCGTACGTACAACAGGAAGATGCTAGCAAATCTGGTCCATTCGAGTTCAGTGAACATAATGGAGACAATGATGATCTCGAGGTATCAGTTCATTTGTTTTCCTCTCAACTGGAGTTCCCCTGATGGGATAGCGCGAGGTGTTGTCGAGCACGCCGGCTTTGACGAGGTCGGTGATCGTTTGATTATTTTCCACTTTTATTGACTCTGCCGCAGCCACCATAGACAACATCTGACTATCCTCCTGCAGATAAGACACCACCATTTGGCTATCCCACGTCGACCGTGTTGAGCCATCGCAGGGCTACTTCATGTGTAAAAGGTGGCGACAAAAGAAGAATGAGAAGGATTTTCTGCCGCATGATCCCAGTCAACATTCCGGGAGTTGTACCAGCTTGAATGTGTGTCAACGGCATTCGACTCGTGCGCGGACTACCAACGTTTGGGATACAAACTTCTATTTAGTGTCCACTGCTTCGTCGCCCCACCTCTCATCCCGTTCCGCGGTGTTGAGAGCTTATTGCACGCAAAAGACACTCCACAACACCCACTAAGATACAGTGCACGATCCCACAGACGATAGCAACATGTCTTCCTCGCTGCCATCTGTCACAAACACACCACCGCTTGCGCCCACTGTCCAGGTGAACGCCCCTGCAATGCCAACTGTTACCCCCATTTCCCCTGTCGCATCATTCGCAACCAATCCATCACTCAAACCCCTTAAACTGAGTCTGTCAGATCTGGAGGAAATCGAGCTTCTCGACATGGCGAAAACACAACATGGAGTGAGGCGATGATGAACCTTTTTCTCCTCAACTCTTGTGGAGGGTACATCTTGGGTACTATTGTTCGGCCGACAGAGTATCCCATCGCAGCTATGAACTGGGATGCCAACAAATGTGCGTTATTGCGGCTATGAAGACTCGTTGTACGCGGGAAGAGTATATCTTGCTCAAAGGCATTGAAAATGCGAAAGACGCTTGGGCCGTACTCCGTACCAGGCACGAGAAATTGGGCCTCGTGGCACAGGCCCTCATGATCCATGAGGTATGGGGCATCCCCTTCCGACGGTCCGAATGCCTTGCAGACACCTCCACTCAGATCCGTGACCTTGTCAACCGCATGTATGCCATTGGGATACCAAAACGTGATGATTTCTTCATCATTTTCCTCATAAACACGCTTGCGACGGAATTTGGACCATTGCGCAGTCATATTGCCCATTGCATTGGCGGCAGTGATGACTCCAACCCCTACACCTCTTCGCAACTTATCACACGGTCTGGACATGGAGCGACATCTCATCGACAGTGAACTGAGACGCCAGGCAGGTGGGGTAGCACTTGCGGCAACTACCTCTCGCAGCAAAAGCTCCGTCAACCCCCCATCCCAGAAGTGCCGCGTTTGGTCTCAGCATGGGGACAATATTTGCTGCGCCAACAGCAGTGGGCGTGGACACGCTAAGGATCAGTGCCGGCGCCGTGGTGGAGGCCGCGAGAGCCAACGAGACCAAATCCCCAAAACCGCTCCTGGGCTTCGATATGACTCGAACGGATGCTTATATATCCTCGATGGCACCACTGGCGAAGCTGTTTTTGTAGCGACAGCTTCCTCGTCTTTGGGATATGGACCGGACGATATGGGTGCCAGAGGTGTCAGCTTTAAAGGAAGATAGGGCAACCAACGCAAGCAGAGACGCTCGCCATGGGCGCAAAGACACATGCGGGAGGTGTGATGGACGTGGATGTATAGTGCATAAGCTGGAGACATACGACGACACGGGTATTGTCGGAAAGATCAGCGAGCAAGGTGAAGACAACAAAGATCGTGAGGCCGATGGGCCTAAAGATGAACCAGTCATCTAGAAAAGTATACACATGAGTGCACGTCCGATGCGGAGGGGATTCAGACCAGGTTACGCGGAGGACGTTCGACACCTGAGTGGACTATAGCCAATCCAAGCGTAAATTCTTTAGGGCTGTTCTGACCAACAGCCACGATTAGAATGAACACGCTCATCATAAGACGAAAACGATACACCGAACAATACGGCGGTACAAAACAGGGATGCAAGGAAGCATCCATAGATGCCAGGTCGTTGGTTGAAACGTCAGACGAGGCTGTGGATGGGATGCGTTGCCATAAAACAATTTCGACGATGGAATGCGAGCCGATAACCACGCGACCGCTACGCGTGCTTGCAGAGATCAGAGCACACAGTTGACAACGGGACAAACGACGAAGAGAGCTTTAACGGCATTGAATACGACGCAGGAAAGAAAGAATAGGCGAAACGTTCAATGAATTCGGTGACAACTCGACATGGACGAAGGGGTCAGTCAATTCAAGGATCATACCAGTCTACTCATACTAAATCGGGGAAGCTGGTGAGCATCTGAGGACATCTAGCGTCGGCGAGCAAGCACAACTGTTGAACCCCGGAAAAAGATATAGGAGGTGCGAAAATGCCCAACCTACCCACACAAAGAAATATGACACACAGATTTGTGCGTAGTATGTCGTGAACTGAGTCCTGTAGCGGAGACATGACGAGCAGCCAAGACTAGGCGTCTACATGAGCGAACCATATTAAGAATAATGAACACGTTTAGAGGAACTCTGCGCACCACGACACAGTAACCAAGAGACCTTGCTTCTCGACTTTCTACGCCAACAATTGTGCACCACTAGTCAGGATGTCGTCGACGAACACTGGTACGTGGTAGCTTTGAGGAGGAAGTGAGGGGTTCTGACAATTCAGTAAGACCCGGCAATGGTACTTGACACTGGCGGCTCCAACTGGATCTACGTAGTCTGTTTCCACCCCGACGGAAAGCATCTTTTCGGCGGGGGTGATGATGGGATTCGACGATGGCGGCTTGAAGATGGCCAAGAAACTGGAAAGAAAGTGGGGATGAAGCTGCGTGCAATTTCGGTGTCAAGTGATCACAAGTGGATTGTATGTGGCACGGATGGTGGGACCATTGTGTGGGATGCGCAATTGAATGAGAAGGTCATCGAGGTGGAGGGCGGAAAGCGGGTGGGTGCAGTCGACGTCGCACCCGACTCGACGAGGTTTGCTACTGGGACAGGTCGAAATGGCGGCATGAAGGCGAGTCTGTGGAGCATGGCTACTGGGGAGCGGTTGGTTGGCCCCCTCCAGCACGACGATCGAATCACTGGGATCAAATTCTCTCCTGATGGCGACCGCATTGCCACCGCTGGGCGGCTTGGTTCAATCCATATTTTCGACAGTCACAGTGGGAGCAAGTTCATTACCATCAGCACGACCTTACCCCGGCTGGGCCCAATCACACCGATTGCGTGGTCAAATGATGGCCATCAGATTTTTTCGACATCTGGCGACAGGAAGGTCAGGTGTTTCGATGTCTCCGGCTCTCTGCTTGCAAAATCACCCACCCTTCTCGAGGGTGACCATGACATCTACTCTATTGCCCTAGCTGCCAATGGAAAATTTGTTGCTACTGTTACATGGCAATCAGTTACCTTCTTGGACACATCGACATTGTCTCGCATTGGCCCCATCATTGAGGACAGCAATCACCTGCGGTCAATTGCCATTTCGCAGGACAATGGCTACCTTGCAACAGGGCGACGTAATGGGAAAGTCATAATCCATGACCTTGGCAGGATTCTTGCAGACCTATATGGCCCTTTCCATGTAAGCATCTGTACCTTCATATTGATCTTTGTACTGACAGCTATGTAGGTATCCTCTACTAGCGAGGAAGTACGAAAAGACGCGCAGCCTTCACTGACGGATGGCCATGATAGTGAAGCGCCTAACTTAGTGCGGTTTTGTTGCTCTGTCATCAGAAGAGTTGCTCTGAACCCAGTGTTTGTATACGACAGAAGGGTGGCAAATCTGATCTGCGCGAATCCGGTGAGCATGGCGAAGACAATGGCGATCTCGAGGTATTATTTCATCCGTTTTCTCATAGCGAGTTCTGATGACTGGATAGCATGAGGTGCCGTCCAGCGGACCAGCTGCTGAATTCAATTTCGACGAGGTCCGCGATCTTTTCATTTATTTTTACCTTTATTGACTCTGCTGGAGCCACCATCACCACGGTCTGGCCATCCCCGGGATGAGGCACCTCTTGTTGGCCCATCCCATGCTAGCACCATCGAGTTATCGCAGGGCCTCTCTGTATTTAAAAGGTGGAGACAAAAGAAGAGTAAAAAAGACCCTGCTTCACATGACCCTGGTCGACAGTGGGGAAAGCTGCGCCCGCCTGTCGGTCGTCGATCCTCTTCCCATTCCCCAGCAGGAGTGGATGTCGCAGACGAGGGACCTTCGGGAATGGCTGCAGCTCAAGTGAACCCGGTAGGTGCTTTTGGCTGATAGGCAATCAGATAGGATGTATTTGACATCTCTCAGCGGACAACTACGGGATTGCCTAGAACGCTAAAGGTTCGTTGTCCTTCGGGTGCGTGTGCTAGGACTCATCGCGTATTACAGCACAAGCGGCCTACCAACATTGTAGTTGCCAACCATTCACATGAAGGTGCTTCCAGTAGCGGACACCGTGCTACAGACCCAGGCGCAACAGACACAGTATGGCTTCCTCCCTAGTGATATATGGACATTGTTACAACGACCCATGTTCTGTTAGACCCAGCAAGCTATCCATCTACTTCCACGCCCAGACGCGACAGTCCACATAACGGTGCGCGTTACTCTTCTCTAACTCACATTGGTATACTTAGAGTGGATCAGCATCACGAAGCAGGTAGATCCACACTTTCGATCACCCTTCCCACGTGGCTGTTCTGTATTCGCCCGGACTCGCGCGACGAGGTCCCTTGATCCGAGTGTTTCAGTGCAGCACGAGTTGGATTGTTATCCTGTCCATTGTGTATATAACAGGAATTCCTGGCAATTCTGGTGTCACGCTCGGGTCTGGTGGACTTGGTGAGGAAGGCGATGGTCTCCTCGAGGTATCAGTTCACCCCTTTCCTCCTGAGGTGCGTGCTCATGATGGGATGGCATGAGCTGCCGTTGAGCGAGTCAAGTGGTTCCTTCAACTCCGATGTCTGGCCATCCACAGGGAGATGAGATATCGCCAACCGACACCGATAAGCTACCACAGGGCCACTCCATATTTAAAAGGTGGTAACCAAGGAGGAGTAAGAAGGATTCCCCCTCGCATGGTCGTGGTCGACAATCCGAAAGGTTGTGCCAGCTTGTCGATCGTCGATTGCGTTTCCACTCCCCAGCGACAAGCGAGGGTTCGTCGAGAGTGGCTGCGGATCAGCGTCAACGAGCAGGCGCGAGCTTAACGTGCCGAACATATCACCGTAGCGAGCGGTTTGGAGACCTGTCAGAAAGCCTTCTTTCCCTCTTGTGTATGCAGCGACTTGTTACATGTTACCTCGTAAGGTGCTACCAACGTGCTGCTGGCGCAAGTACAACAGACGGAGTATGACTTTCTGGTGACGTGTGGACCTCGTCACCTGTGAAACGCAACAGGCGCCCTTCCAAGCTCGTTGGACTCAGTGGTCACTCGGAAAGTCCATGCGTATGTGAGGGTTGGAATTGGAGGCAAGAGCTGACACCGCATGGCAAATCCATAGATATCATGATGTGCAGGTGGTCTGGTCAGGCCATGCATGACCAGTACACAATGACAGTATAAACACGTACTCGTGTCGTGTGTACGACAAGTGTGCAAGTCTATCCAAACCGCTGCTTAGCGAGTTGTTGGAACATATCCATCGTAGCCTTGTCTCTCTCGCGCATCGCAACAGCACGTTCACGCGCTGTCGCTACTTTATCCTCTCGTGCTGCACCACGCTTCTCTTCGAACCGTCTCCGGGCAGCATCTCGTCGTGCTATACTGCAGAGGGTGTTAGTGACATAGGCCGTTAGAAAACACAAACACGTAACTGGTCTTTAAAACTATCCCCGCCGCCAAGCAGCGTCGTCTCGTCCGCTTCATACCCGTCGTCCCCCCTGTCCCGAAATGCACGATCATTCTCTTGCCGTGCACGTTTCTTCTCCAACATTCCTTCCCGTCCCACTTCCTTTGGTCCCACCATGTCTTCCAGACGTTCCTTTGCCTCCGCACGATCTCGTTTCCGTTTCAGGTCGCGTTCAGAGGCCTGGAGTTCCGATGCGGCCTCCCGCGCGAGAACGAGGTCCGACGCAGATGGCAGGGCAGGTCCGAGGATACGAACACCACTGCCGTCGGTCCCGTGGGCATGACCACCAGCGCCCTTCGAGACGTGATATGTTGCCGAGTCGACTTCCTCACGTGCTGCACGCAATGCGTTGGTATCCGCACTTGATCTCTTAGCAAACGACCACTTGTACGCAGTCTGATTAGCAGCGGGGCCAGCCATCGATGCTGCGTCATGGTACAACCCCTCTGTGATGACAACGCGTCAAGGAATATGAGTGGGCATTCACAAGGAGGGATAATTCTTTAGACACACTGGAGAGTTTCCCCTTGTTCCACGCCCGAACAAACTTGCGGAAGTAGCTGTGAGTGTTTGTTTTCGCGGGCGGGGTGCCATGGTCATGCATCAATGGTACCGAAGTAAAATAAGTGGATCGGTGCATGCGCACCTCCGCGCTCTCTCACCCGAGAGTTCGTCAAAGTACTGTCATTTCCGAGAAAGGGGGAGCATCAACCCATGTGACGAGGTGGGGGTATATGCGCAACAGACCTTGTCCTTTTCGTCCTTGAGCCACACTCTAAATTCGGTGTTCTTTAAAAAGTAGTCGGACTCTGAGATGGGGAAGACGCCATTCGGGAGGGAAGAGTCTCTGTCCGGGGATCGTGAATGATCTCGGTCACGCGCAGATGGCATGAGGAGTTGAAGAGCGGAGGGTTATTTGGCTTTGTTGTTTCCACAAGCCTTTGCCCGAATATAGGCATGACCGATAAACTCAGCGCCATAGACATCATTGCATAGGTCCTAGCATAGAAAAGTACGGCAAAGGATGCAAACTCCATTTTTAAATCGTAGTCTCGTATGGTACAGGCACCATCGTTTGCGGCGCATTTCCAGCAGTACACACGACATGGGCTTCTCGAGGGAGTGCGTGCACGCGCTTTAACGACACACGTTCTGTTACATGCCGTGAGTAAGGATGGTTCCCAGTTCAGATACAGCGTACTTACCACCCTTTTCCTTTGCGGCGACGTGTGTGTCGTGGTTGCGCTTTACCCGGTCCAAGAACTCTTGCCGACACTTGGAGTGCCTAACGTGCTCAACGCGGAGGTTGACACGCTTCTCGATGTACCGGTTACCAACGACCTTGTAGACGATGACACCGACTGCATGTGGAGTGACGTTGTAGACGATACCGGTCCGTCTGTGATGTCAGTATTCAGACAGGTAATCTAGGAGATGTATATAACAGACAGACCCGTGGTAGTATTTGTGGGGCATGCCCTTTTGCTGTGCAGCGTTGGCCTTGATGTCGACGATGTCACCAACCCGGTAGTTGATGAGGTATGTCGACAATTTGATGGGGCCGTGCTCTGTGCATCTGTCAAGGTCCAAGTTCACGCAAAGGCAGCGCTCAATGCTTGCCTTTGAAGCCCCGCTTGAACATGTCGCGCGTGCGCGCACGGTAACCGAATGAGTGAGGCATCTTGGGTGCTGTGTGTTACCGTCAGCTATGACGGCTAGGAAGGCTCTGTCGGACTTACGGTGTCGGCGTCGTCAATGTCGGTCTTGAGTCTTGAAGATGGGGTCGAGTGGATAAGCCGGGTATCTCCGGTGGCTTGTGTTGGAACTGTATAGTTGTGGCGCCCACTCCAGTATGGCCCTGCACTCGATCACATCCGACCTCCAGAAAAATGCCCAGGTATCGTCCTTGTCGTGTCCGACAGTCCCCACGTAGCTTATAATCCTTTCACTGCAGGGCACCACGGAACCATAGCAAGACGTGAGTTCCGAGACCGTAGCAGAAGTTGTCATGCTCACCCCGGTGTTGATAACACTAAAGTTACAAGGTCCCTCGTCGTGCGTTCGGTTCAGCTCGGCTCGACGCCGAGTTGAAGGTTCTCTTGCTCTTTACGATCGTGTTCATGAATACTGACACTCTTATGGATCTAGCTTGCCGGTGAATACGGTCTCCGCAACAAACGTGAGATCTGGCGTATCGGTCTCATCCTTTCAAAAATCCGTCGTGCTGCGCGTGAGCTGCTCAAGCTCGACGACAAGGATCCTAAACGTCTGTTCGAGGGTAATGCCCTCATCCGACGTCTCGTCCGTATTGGTGTGCTCGACGAGTCCCGCATGCGTCTTGATTACGTGTTGGCTCTCAAAGTTGAGGATTTCTTGGAACGCCGGCTGCAAACACAGGTGTTTAAGACGAACCTCGCCAAGAGTATCCATCATGCTCGTACGCTCATCCGACAACGCCACATTCGGTAAGTCTGAACTTCATATAGGTATAGTCAGGATGTTGATTTAATCTCGTGAAGCGTTGGAAAGCAAATTGTCAACGTCCCATCATTCGTTGTTCGCCTCGACTCGCAGAAGCACATCGACTTTGCGCTCACTTCGCCATACGGAGGTGGACGCCCGGGTCGTGTCAAGCGCAAGCGGGCTGCCGCAGCTGCAAAGAGAGAGGAGGGCGGCGACGAAGAAGAGGAAGAGTAAACGTTTTCTTTTGTCCATCGACTTATCTCAGGCTCCATGTCCATGTCACTTCTCACCACGATGTCCTTGCATGCTATGGACATATGCCAAAAGCACCATGAGCGTATCGATCTGTCTCCGTCTGCGAACGATTCAGGGGTCTGCCTCTGCGATGTAGGGAGTGTGTCGAATAAGCCGAGTTCGAATTACATACGCGACTGACCAGCGGCTGCAGGTCCCTCTCGACGTTCACCCCAACCAGCACCCGCGATGTCTGACGTGCTGTCCGCCCAGCATCCTCCAGCCTGTAAGCACCACGATACCGTACGGGACGTATGCGCGACTCGCGCTGACGATCACTTCCTTTCCTCATGCGACAGTGAGAGTTGGTGGTCGTCGTCTCTCTATCAGCGCACGTCCCAGACTTCACAATGCCTCGTAAGTCAGCACGCCAACGGTGCCCAACGAGTCACTCAAACAGTACTATGCATGCGTGTGCGAAACAGCGGTACGTCCGCGTCTGCGAACATCCAAACTGCAGACGGCGCAGACTACCCGCGTCCTGCTAGTCAATGGGAGGATCAAGGCGAAGAGCAAACGCATCCTCCCCCGCACAACGAGGAAGAGGCACCCAAGAAGGAGAAAAAACGTGGCCATGGCAGTCACGACCAGAACAGAATCAAGGAGAGCGTGTATCGCAAGCTCGAAGCTACCACACCCTCAAAGGACCACCCTGGCTCCAAGCAGTCTTTCGGAGCAGCTGGTAGGATCGGTCAGCCCATGGGCAGAGTGTTAGCTATTTAAAGTCAGTCAAATGCGTAGTTTGGGGTTAAGAATGGGTTCAGGTTGCAGTTCAAAGTGTATGTAAAGCTGGGTGGTGTGTGTATTCGTAGCGATCGAATCGAGACTGCTCAGACGTCTCAGCGAGTTCAGAGCACGGACAGACAGTAGGCACAAGCCAGTTGGTATCGGCATTAGAACGCTCGATTTGTCATGAAGACGCATAGCAACGAAAACGGTAGAGATACACGCCAAGGTGGTTATGCAGTGGCCTTCTTCCCCCGAACCTTCTTTGGTGGACGAGGTTTCTTCTCTTTTTGGGCAGCAATGAGAGCAGAGGTGCGGGCAAGGGCAGCCTGTCCGTGAAATGCCATCAGTAAACTATACTTATGATGATGAAGGTTGGATAGTGTGGTCTCCAATCACGCCTCCCCATGATGGAAATACACGGGGAAGAAAATTGTCTGTCAGAGACTGTCCAAAGATGGACTAGATTGATGTTGCAAACATGTCCACGCTCAGCTTTCATACACCGATAGGTGTTATCCAGTGAGTTCTAACGAGAGTGCGTTTGGGCTGATCCCCGAAGCGAAGAAAGGGAGGGTGTTCCTCAAGAAGCTCGGTACTCACGGCACGGAGGTCGGGTCGGTAGCCCTTCCTTGCGAGACCAGCAACAACACCCAATGAACGACGCCCGCCAGAACGGTTACGGATCGTGAATGTCGTCCGTGCAGCGCAGACTTGATGGGGGGCCACCGTGGACTTTGTCACGGAAACCTGAATTCCAGAGGGAGAGTCCTTGATGTCGATTGTCTACGAAACACAACTACATCAACATCTCATTAGATATCGACTCCAGGGAGTATCTTGCCTTTGCGTTGGCAAGGCCGGAATACTTGTGCGAGTGGAGATTGCGAAGGTTACCCTGTTGCGAAGGCGCGTCGTATGAGTGCAACACAAGGCGACGGGGCTTCACATACGGGTTCGGTAGAGAAGATAGGACCTTCTGGGACCCTCTTTACGACGAAGGAGTTGTATTTCTGTCAATGTTCATCAATATTTCATCTGGTAGGCGATTGCTGGCACTGACACGGAGAAGGAACCACTGCAGGTCTGTCGACATCGTAACAAGTCGGTGGTGGATGCGCCGGACGATGAGTGAATGTGGCTGAGACAAACTGTACAGTTGGTCCAAATACAATCAAATACATGTTTCTCGGGAGTTGCCGTGCGCGGACCCTTTCTTAAATAGGACCTGTTGCCAAGTTTGGAAGGTAAGGAGATGAGATGGCACTAGCTCGAGGACGTTCACAGCCAGGTATTCAAACAGCACCGAAACGCTAGCGACACTGGAAATTTGGACCTGATTCCTCTATCTTATTTTTTACGTCAAAATTGTTCGCTGTGGCTTGAAGCTTTGCGCTGGCATGCCTTTTCCTGACAAAACTCGAAACAGTCTCGGCCTATTCAAGCAGTTTCGCATCATCAAGTCATATAACACTTTTTAAAGGTTTAAAATTGATCTACTAGTAAGTTGTTGTGAGTATTTACAGATTGTTCCACGGGTACTTCATGTTCGGGACTTCGGAATGTGCTCCCAACCCTCTCACAACAACGCTTTCAGTACTGTCAGGTACACTATATAAGGTGTCGATCCTCCCAGAGAGCCCATAGTGTGTACTGCTCATTGTTAGCCCCGCTTTTCCGAAGTATCAGCGATGAGTGGTGTCGGTGAGCGAAATACCAAACCTCTTCCTTTGCACACTCGTGCGTTATGAATCCGCGGTCGCTGCTGTTGGTCACGGTGTTATTCACGTTTCAGATGATTATTTTTGTTGCTGCCTCTGATAGGATCAATTGGCCACCCTGAGTCTTCCGATATCAATTCAGTTGTCTGGTGGACAACCTTGATGGAAAATGGAGTGCCGTGATTTTCCGTGGTATCCATCTTTATGTGTGGATTTAAATATGGTGGTCAGCTGTATGTATCCCCCGATGGTCTCTCGACTTTTCGAACTTGTGGCTAGCATCTCTGGGTGCGGCGTCGCTGCCGCTGCTCTCATTGCCATTGTAAAGCTATCCAGACCTTCCAAGGTGCGTTTAGTCTCTGGTGGTATTTACTCTGCCCAACCCTCGTTGCTTTCCTCAGCTGGATGGTATACCTACGGTCGGGTCGAGCAGCTGGCTCGGCTCATTTGTGGCTGGTCTAAAGTTTCTGACCAACGCAAATGAAGTTATACAAGAAGGATATGAGAAGGTAAGTAGAGTACTCCGTACATTTCATGCATGCCTACTCAGAGTATGCCAGCACAAGTCAGCGCCATTCAAGGTCGCAGAACCCCATTGCTGGATTGTCGTCCTCAGCAGTCGCAAGCACTTAGAAGAAATGAGGAGAGCATCTGATGATATGCTCTCTCCTCATGAAGCTGCAATTAATGTGAGCGGCCAATTTTTCTTCTGGTAAGATTACCTTGTGCTAAATATGGCTGATAGCAACTTCAAGTCGAGTACACAATGGGACCACAAATTTGCTACGACCATTATCATGTTCCGATCGTACGATCGCAGCTGACTCGAAATATTAAAGCCTTGTACTCAGAATTGAGAGATGAGATGATTACGGCTTTCGACGACGTGCTGGATATCAGGAATAACGGTGTGTATCTCGCTCTATTTGTGTTCGCTATCCATCAATTCCAGCAAACAACCAGAGTGGAAGAGCGTTCCAGTATTCGACAGTATGCAAAAGATAGTCAGCAGAGTGAGCAACAGAGTACTTGTCGGTCTCCAATTGTGTGAGCCTTCCCATCCTCTCCCACCCTTCAGTTTTTACTTCAATTACTCCAGGTCGTCATCCAGACTGGATCAATCTCAGCATTCGGTATACCTTCGACGTCGCTAACGGGGGGGCTATTATCCGGCTGTTCCCAGATCTACTAAAGCCGTGAGTTGCTGACGGTCGCCTCTTTGAAGCCTAGTCTCCAACTGCGTAACAGTATAGCTGCCCGATTGTTTACAAACCTCAAACAAAACAACCAGCTTGGAAAAAAGCTTCTTGGTCCAATAATTGAGGAGCGACGAAAGTGCCTTGATGAACATGGAAATGATTGGGCCGAAAAGCCTGTTTGTGATCCATGTTCGCAAACGAGATCAGAGCTAATTATAGGTTATTTGATAGAATGACTTTCTATCATGGTTGATGGACGAAGCAGAAGGTCCGGAATCGACAGTTGAATCCTTGGTGACTCGTGTCTTTCTCCTAAATTTTGCCGCCATCCTAGTGGGTTCCGATATCTCCTCGCTACATATGACGCTCAGCTTTTCTCGTTTTGGCAAAGGCATCCTCCGTGGTATGGCTGAGTCCCTTGTTGGACCTCTAACCTGTTCAATTGACTTGACGTGATAGAGTATCACCAATGCGCTTTTCTACCTAGCAGCGAACCCTCAGTATATCAAACCTCTTCGAGAGGAGGTTGAAGCGATTGTGGAGAAGGAGGGATGGTCGAAGGCCGCAGTGGGAAAGATGCGGAAGGTAGACAGCTTTTTGAGGGAGTGTCAACGTCTCGAAGGCATGAACAGCGGTAGGTATTCCCATGCTCACGTTGATGGTCGGGTGAGTCTTACTATTTAGCTGGTTAGCGGGAATGAGGCGCGCGGCATCGGGAGATTTCACATTCTCGGACGGTACATTCATCCCAAAGGGCACAACAATCCTAGTAGCCATGCGATCCATACATCATGATGAAGTGTTCTATGGGGACGCCCATGAATTCGAGCCGTTCCGGTTTGCCGATTTGCGTGAGGAGGATGGGGAAAGCATGAAGCACCAGTTCACGTCGACGACCTACGAGTATTTCCCATTTGGATATGGCCGACACGCGTGGTACGCCTTTTCCTTCTCACATCGTTCATGAGAGATTATTGACTTCGTGTTAGCCCAGGACGTTTCTTTGCTGCAGTCGAACTGAAATCCATGTTAGCCCACGTAGTGGAGACGTGTGACATCAAATTGGCTGATAACATAACACGTCCACAGTCTCTGCACTTTGGAACAGCGATGGTCCCTGATTCGCGTGCCAAAATCATGTTCAGAAGGAGGGTTTATGATTAACTGAATGATTCCCTCGTACATGGGCTTGCAAGGAACGCTGTTTCGCTGGACGCGACGGACACCCGAGGCAGCATCCTATCACAAGTAGACAGTGAGGGGTTACGTGTCTACTTGTTCTGTTCATCACGACCCTATCCCTATGCTTATTATACTATGCCTATTCCCTTTATTTCCTATGACATCATACATCTCACCTTTGTGTCCATTCTTGCACTATGTGTAGCCTCGGGAGCAGCAGAATATGATCAGTTTCAGCTATCACGACACGACCGTTCCCGCGTCTGGATCTGACATCGATCGCCTCGCTTTCTCCTCCCTCGCCCTCCTCCTGAAAGGCTTCTTTTATTTCCCTTACGTTTCTATTCACAGAACCCACGACATATCGTGTCATTGACATACCTAGTACATGCATAGTACATGAAGACAATAATAAGTAAACCCCCGTACGCCCCTTGTAAGGTCCTGACAGAAATTTTTCAAACTCGAAAGTCTTTTTTCCGATATCTCCTCAGATTTACTCACCCCTCTGTCATAGCACACGCGGTGCATGTGTAATCCGAGACATGTGTGATCACATGCATGTACAGGTGTAATATGGGCCCCTATATAGTATATAAAAACACACCATGTAGACTTTAGTCTTGGAATTACCCTCGCGAATAAGGTTCCGACAGCATTTCGCCTCTTACTTCTCATCACTTTCCTACGTCCCTCTTCTCCTCGCTAATCTTTGTGCTCGTCTTTTCACGTTCATCGATAGTCAGACCCTAGGCTCAAGGAGAATTCGCGTCTTTCGGCAATACGAAGCGGGACTATCAGCACCCGGCCCACGCTCATCATACGCTCGCCCGGCGTAATAAATAAGGAGGACGTTGCTGCTGGGCCTTAGTGCACTAGAACCCGTTCGGTGGTGCGTCGACCATCACGTGGAGGGATACACGATACATACGGTCCCCCGGTTGACCACTCTACAAGTAACGAGTGGAGGCCTCGCGCAGCCAGAGAGCGTTAGCGACAATCATCCCGCCGGTATCTTAGGAGTCTCCTGCTCCCGCTCGTCAGGGGTCCCTTTCAGATCTTTGATTCCCCCATCAAAACTACCGATTCCAAGAGTTCCAACTTCTTCCCCTTTCCTCGTATATCACCTCTACCCGCTGGCTTGCTCTTTGCGAGTCCAGCCAAACCCGTCATATATAACCCCTGCCCGCTTGCTATAGTTCACTGGTCTAGTGCGATTCTACAATGAACTTCCCCCATCCATCTATCGCATCTCGCACCTCCTCACGCGCAACTTCGCGTCTTCAGACTCGTTCCCCCGTCATGGGCATGCTAGCCCAAACTCAACCCTGCTGGCCCATTTCCGCGGCCAAAATCCCTATTCCGGTAACGCCTGCTCAGGAAGAACCATCCTGGCCCCCCAGCGAGGAAGAAATCGAGCGGCAGTACTCGCAACGGTACTATCGCTTTCAAGCGTACCCTACTTCAGCTGGTCCTCCCCCAGAGTCATTCCTCCCAGCTCACGCTGCTCCCTTTCCGCCTCCCACCATTATCCAACGGCCTCCACAGACCCTGTCTCCCGTGGCCGGCATTTCGCCGCGCTGCCCTCTCCCTTCCACACCCGTCGGCGACCCGCGAGTCCGCGTGCCAACCTCGCACCCCAGTAAGTCTATCGCCGCTAAGCCGAGCGAATTTGACGGCGAGAAGAAAAAATTCGTACAATGGTGGCGATTAATTCAGTTGTATCTCAAGGGTTTTGAAGATGAGCCGTCAGATAAGCAAAAGATCGCCATCGTACTCTCGTACGTGACAGGCAACAGTCCCGTCGGCAAATTCACCGACTTGTACGTTGAGGGGAGGCTGGGTAACCAAACATTCCAAGAATTCAGCGAAATCCTCCAAGCACAATTTCGGAGGAATGACAAAAAGGATCTGGTAGAGGAGCTGATGGAGCTCCAACAAGGAAATGACTCGGTCGAGGATTTTTTCGTCAGAATGCATCTATTAGTGATCGAGGCCAAACTCGATATTGTCACTCATGGCCGCATGCTGGTCGACATCGCACGAAATGGGGTGCAAAACGACACTGTCGAGTACGTCGAGCAGTTTCGACCTGAATTACTCGACTCCGATGACATCGTGGAGTGGAATGCAGCCCTTGTCAAGGCCGACGCAGTCCTCGAGGAGATTGCCGCAAGGAAGTCTAGGTCTCAGGACCCGTAGAGAAAACCAGGTTACCAGGGGCATCACTTACTTCTGCAACAGCTAGGACCGGGTCCCATCCATTCAAACACTAAACCCGTTTGAATCGCTGTTTCCGTGCCTCGTGCACGGGCATATATGGTACACACGACCACGTCCCCCTTTTCGCCTCTCCTCTCTCCCCCTCTGGACCGACGGTCCTCACCCACGTCGCTCCCTCAGTACAGATACCGGAACCCCGTTCGGCGTCTCACCGCCTCATCGAACGTGATGCCCTCCAGTCTTGCCGCGCCCTCGATCCGCTCTCGTTTGCGTTCCCCGTGCGTCTGCACGAGCTCAAGCTCGAGCTCGGCGCGGTCCATCCGTCTGTTCTCACGCACGAGCAGCGTGCGTATTACTAGTCGTACGTGGGTGGACGGGCCTCAATACGTGACCTACTCGAGGGAGGGGCAAAAAAAACGGTACGCACCCAACGCGAGGGAACTCGTCAACGTGAGCGCACAGAGCGCGATGATCATCGACGGGTGGTATTGCGGACCCCACGCTGCTCGCCAAACGTAGGACCCCATCCTGTGTGACCCGGCGTGCGGGTGGGTTGGTTGGTCGCACGCGATAAGGATGAGAGGGGGACGTACAGACTGCCTAGGTTCCCGAACCCGTTGACGAGGCCGATCGCTGCGGACCGTTTGGCAGGCGGTCGGGGGATAGTGTTGGCGACCCATACGATCAACAGTGCGGACCCTAACATGGCGTGCGCAAGCGCGGGTCAGACGGGGTCGAACGGCGGTCCGTCGTGGCGGAGCATAGACGTACCGCAGTATCCGCACGCCATGAGGAACAGCGACACGTATCTCCCAGCCACGCTCATCGTCGACAGTGAGATGATGTAGCCGACGATGACGACCCACCACCAGGTAGTCAGATGGAAGAATCGCTCGCCGGTGATGTCTGCATCGAATCGAGTCTGTAAGACAGGGGAAACGGGTGGGCCGCTTACCAGCATGCCGCGCATTGATGAGCGTCGCAATAGCGGCAAAGATCCACGGTGGGCTGACCCGAAATGTAGTGAATAAACGGCCAGACACGACATGGCACAAACATACGCCGCCATCAGCAGGGTGTTGGTTGTCGAGTAGCCAAGCGTGGCAGTCAAGCTAAACCCAAATCATTGTCCGACTTCGATCACACTAGGTTCCCTGTTCGCGAAACACGCACGTGGGGAAGAAGTTGGAGAAGCTGAGTCCTAATGCTTGTGAACAGCTCATGAGCATGAAAATGGGGACCTTGGGATCTTTGAGCGCCAATTTCAGGCCGTCGAAGAACCTAACAAATACGGTGGCCATTTGGTGCCCTGGGAGACATGGACGACATACGAATCTTGTCCTGAATCCTGATCGGCTTCGCCAGCATCTTCCGCAAGTCGAACCTGTGCTAAATGTCTCTCTGCGGGACTTATCCACCTGGTGTTGTGTGGCTACCAGTCGGGCGAACTCAGGGACGTGTGAAATCACACTAACGGGGGACTTGAGACGTACATGATCCGGGAGTAACCACCTTCGAGCCTTGTTGAGCGGAATAGGAACGACCAAAGATCACAAACATAGTACGCACAAGGACAAGAAACCAATAAAGATCGTTATAGAGCCCTCGATATAGAAGAGCCTGTGTTGGAGGGTAAGTAGCATACTTATACTTGCCATGGGAGCTGCCAGACCTACCACCGCCATGCTGTGATACCCATCGCTCCGTTCATGTTTCCGAGGATGCCAGCGGCCCATAACTAAACACATCAGAAAATTCAGGGGCTCGAATGGAATTGGAACACGGCGGGACTCACACTACCAAAAGCATTGGAGAACAGCAACCCGAAAAAGAGAATGGCCGATCGGAGAGTCAGCTCCTACCAGGAAGGAATTATCCTAATGCTAAAATATGACCAGAGCAGCTCGGACCTTGCGTGTATACCATCTTGACAAAAGATACATAGCGCCGGGGTAGAATGCAGCCTGAAATGGCACCTTGTGTCAATCGTCTCTATCACGTCTGGCTTTGTCACCTACCTCTGGCAACCCGATGAAGACACGACATGCCATGATACCACCAAAGTTTTGTGTCACGCCAGTGAGAGCACTCGTCAAGCCCCACAAGATGGCACAAATACCGATGTAGATGCTGGGTCTGAACACCGCCGATATTCTACGGAAATTCCATTCGAAAGTATGGAAATGTGACATACCTCGAAATATAGTTGAGGGCCTCGAGATGGTTCAAAACCACTGCACCCGTAGAGATAGCGGACTGCTTACCATGTTAGAGGGAACCTGTGCCGGGCAATAGGATACATAAAGGATCGCCAGTACAGTATCATACTGAACATCTGTCATCCTGGTGAGCTACCAGGTTCCACAAACAAGTGAGAACATGCCGGATAAATGTAAATCCGTCTGCAAACCCTGGAGCCGAGCAGACGTGACGGCGGTGCGCTAGAATATTAGATGTCGGTCAACGCACTGCATCCACATCGCACCACATGCGACGCACGTCTATGTAGTTCATCAGATAGATAATGACGACGGTAGGTAGTAAACGCCTGTCAAGCTTCTGAAGGAGCCGCCGTTCTGCGGCTTGACGCGCTTCTACCTGCAGCGACTCTTGGACAACGTTGGAGCTTATCGCAGTCGCACCCTCTTCGTACGACTCGCTTTTCTTCTCGGGTTCGGTCGACATGGTAAGGGCGAGGGGGAGAAACGACGGCTTCCGACCTGCATGACCTGATTGCGTCGGATATAAGGGCTCTCAGCGGAGCTTCCGTAACTTTTTTTTTCTCCTCGGTAGTTATCCTGGTGACGGCACGCGGGGCTTGTCATGATCATGATCATATCCGAGAACCAAGGGGTCTCATCTGACCAGATGGTCTGTTTCATCTCAAGGCCGTCCACAGCAACCAAGAGTGTCGCCCGGGTCACCGAATAGCAAGGTAATGAGGACAAATGAGGATGAAACAAGTTGCCGGAGTGATGGTTGGTTATGATTGTGTGAAATTGGTTTCTGCGTCTTTTTTGTCCTTCTCCACACATAAGGTGTAACGTTCGAACGAGACAGAGGGGTGTAGCATCGAGACATTGCTTCTCTTGGGTTAAGGGACACTATCATATGACTATCCGGTAAGCCACTCAAGGCTGTGATTGGTCGAAAAATGCCGACATGTTCTGCCGACATGTTAGTTATTGAAGACATCCCAATCCAGTTTGGCAACAAACTTCGGAAGCTATAGTAGTCTCAGGGACTGGTTCCTTTGCAGGTACAAATGACTCCCTCCCATCATGTGCGTCGACTCTCACATGATATATATGACACGTACCTCCCTGGACATGGTCCAAGGTATGTATTATATGGGAGTATGTGTTATCATTAGGTCGGAGATAGTATAATCACGTGATATTATGAATTGAATGGCTTCAAACCATGTAGAAACTTGCTGGCATACCTCTAGAACATGAGTCTAGCCATGAAGTAGCTTGTAATTTTACTTACTGTCATGCCCTATATCCCAGTAGCTCATGTTTTCTGTGCAAATAATCCCAATGTACCCTCAAGCTGACAAGTAAATAGACTACTATTATATTCTGTAATTTGTGTAATGGCAACCTAGCCATCCTAGCCTTGATACTTGAAACTACCTTGAAGGATGCTTCTAATCTGTCCTGGAAAGCTAATAGGGCTTTTAACTAGTGGCCCCTAACTAGGCAATAAGAGAAGGGATGAGTTCTGGACTCTTGTATAAACTATATAGCCAGCAGCACTAGTGAACTAGACTGTATAACCAGCCTAGAGGTCAAGAGAGCAAGTCTGGGTTTCCCCAGCTTGCACCCCCTGCCTTATATATTGCCAGTGCTTGTACACAGACCAAGTACAGGAGGTCTACCCTAAACTATGCTATCTATGGACACCAATAGCACTACTGGCTCTATTATAAAAGTAAGGGAAAAGCATGGAGTGGGAATGAGGAGTGAGGCAGTGGCCTTATGAATCAAGGGTAAGGAATAGAAGAGAACCACACCATGAGAATGTGGAAGAATGGAAGTGCACAGATTCTCAGATATAAAAGAGGCATGGCCACCATAAGGCCAAGAAGATCCCATTTGAATTTCTGCCATAGATCAGATATCACTGGGTACTGGATCTAGATCTCATCTGAGATCTACCACATCATGTGACTAATATCTTGTGCCAGGAGAATACTCTGATATAAGGACTTAGCCTTAGCCTAGAGTTAACCTTATAAGGCATCTCATTCACATGGTCATGTGCTCCTGGTCACATGACTATGCAACCATATGCATCATGTGCTCAACAGTTCTCATGGTCATGTGCTGTGAACTGTCATGTTTACTAGTCACATAACAATTTGGGCCTGATTCTGATCTAGCTTATGCTTGCTTCTGCACTTAGTGCTTACTAATAAGTTACACTAGCTCTTGGATTCTTTTTCATGTACCTCCAGTTCTCCATTGCTACTCCATTCCACTTCAGATGCACTCATGCTCTTTGTCAAAATAAAGTGAACTAAGTTTAAATACACTATTGAAATCATATCTTGATGCTTAAACTCTGTTACATCTAATTCTGACAAGTATTATACACCTAGTGAACATGATAGTCTCTAGCACATGACTGTGGGAAATTTGAAGCATGTGATACAATTGATTACAGTCATGTGACCAAAAGCACATGACTATGTAAATAAGTAGCCTTATTAAGGTTAGTTCTAGGCTAAGTCCTTTATATTAAAGTATTTCTTTGCACAGGTAATGCTTATGTAATGTGGCAGATCTCAGATAAGATCCAGGCACAGTCTCCAATGACATCTGATCTGTGGCAGAGATCCAGATTGAATCTCTGCAGCCTTGTTGCTACCATGCCTTTTTCATATCTTTGATCCTGTATACCTTTCCTTTCATTCTCCCATATCCTTATAGTGTAGTCTTCTCTTCCATTCTATTTCCTTAATATGTGAGGCCATTGCCTTACTCCTTTATTTCTGCTCCATACTTCCTTCTTTCTTATTTATGGTTGAACTGTTACTGCTATTGATGTTTATATGTAGTGTTATGATTCCCCTTTTCTTTTTCTTTCCTTGCCATATTTCACATTCACACATCTTGAATGCTTTCTTGTTTATGTTCTGGAACCTTCCCTTTCTTCTGTTTCAGAACATTCTCTGACTCACCCAATATTACTCATGATCCACTTGCCTTGCATGAGTCACATTGTATTACACATGGGTTGCTTCTCCCATGTTCCATCCATTTCCACATGGATCTATTACTTAGCATTCATTATTCTTATGACTTATTCAACTAAGTCTGAATCTTATTTCTCTGTACTATAAAGTAGCACACTTCACCTCCTTTCTTTTTATACCTCTTCTGCCTTCATCTCCTACATCAATTACTTGATACCTTGGCTACCTTGAGGCTACTCTCTCTTGGTAATATATCCCTTCTTAGTCCACACATCAGTGTACAAGAGGGAACCCTTGAACCCCACAGGCCAGTGTCCCTGCTGAAGCTCAATATCTTATCTGAGCATTCCCTTGACAGTGTCATTCTTGTATTGCACCACTTCTTGTCCACAAGCTGACCCTTCATCAAGCTTACCCCACTTGCAGTTCCCTCTTATGAAGATTTATGCCTGACTCTACCTGGGCCTAGTGTAACACATAGTAGTACTTTAGAGTAGTCTTCCTATACTTGATCTGTGTGTAGACCTCTGCAATATATAAGGCAGGGAGTGCAAGCTAAGGTTTTCTCAGTCTTGTTCTCTTGACCTTTAGCTGGTTATATAGGATAATCTTCTGCTAGTATTGTATTATGTATCCAAAGAGTGCACTTCTAAACCAACCAATACTGGTGAGTGGATAGAGATAACAATAACAATAAGTGGGCTTTTAACACTAGAGCCTCAAACTAGGCAAAGGAAAGGAATAAGCCTTGATCCATATAGGGCATGAGCTACTCTGAAAGAAGACTAGGCTTTTGTGGCACTAGTAACAGAAGTGGTTAAGACTGGGTTGCCCCAAGTCTCTCCCTACCTCTTATATATTATGGACAGATGCACACAGATCATGTACAGGAAAGGTATCTACCATCTATGGACCAATGGCAGTAAGTATGCAGAGCTGATAAATAAAGAAGCATAGGGCAGAGGGTAGAAATGAGGCAGTGGACTTGCAGATCAGGAATATAAGAAGAGTAACCACACTATGAGAATATGGGAGAATAAAAAGGAAGTGTACTTGTAAAGGTAAATATGAATGTGGCCAGGCTACCATGAGGCTAAGAAGATCACCATCTAGATCTCTGCCACAGATTGATCCTAATCTAGATCTTATCTAAAATCTGCCATATCATATGATTAATACTTATATGCAGGAAATACTCTAATAAGAATCAAACCTAAACCTAGAATTATCCTTGTTTTGGCATTGAAGTCTTAAAATCACATGATAAGATTATCAGTGTTTGCTAAGTGCATAACATATTGGTTTATATAAGAGACTGCTTATTCTTTCTCTTCAAGTCTAGTTTGAAGCCACTAGTTTAAAAACCCTTTTAGCAGTTTACCAGGAGTGTTATAGTCCGCTTTTTTAAACTTTCGATCACATGACTTTATCTTATCTTTCCACGTGGTTATCTAATCTCTTATCTTATTGGGGCATGTGACAGGTCACATGACTGGTCTAGACCCAGGGCTTAGGGTTAGCCTATGGCCTTTCAGCCCCTTTTCATTTCCATCTTTCTTCCTTTTTAGGAGCACCAAGCCTTTTCAGCCATTGGCTATTCTCATGGTGTCTTCTCTTCTTTTTGATCCCCGTCCAGGGTCCATGAGAATTCTCCCATCAGGGTCTTGGTCTGTGCACTGTAGCTATACCTATATAAACTGTAGCATACCGTCTCAAGACTTCCCAGTCTTGAGCACTTGTATCTCTAGTACAGTGACTCACTCGTACTCCTCGCTTTCCCATTATCAATCCTCTTTTCATAACCGTATCAACATCGAAAGCCCTGGACTAGGGTTACCATTCTCGCTTTCACCAAAACCGACAAAGAGATCGTAACAAGGAGTATAGTATAGAAGCATCCACCAGGTGTCTAAGTCATGAGACCAACAGGTAGTTTCCTGTTTCAAAGAGCTAAAAGAACTGTTGGATCAAGTATACTGCTAGATCACAGAGAAATGCTAGAGAGAGTAAACTCTAGATGCAAGATACTATTATGTGACTTGTAAACACAATGGTCTCAAGCATGTGACCATGGGAACTGTTGAGCACATGATGCAAATGGTTGCATAGTCATGTGATCAGGAGCATGTGATTGTGTGAACAAGTAACCTTATAAGAATAACCCTAGGCTAAGGCTAATGTTGCAAACCCATGCAACGACCACTTTCACTCTCACGTGATCGTGGGAATCCCAACCCTTATCAGGCTAAACCCTAGCTTAGGACTAAGCATATCTTATACGAGTACTCATAAGGTTAGTGATCACGAGGCACATCTAAGATCTTCCCTGGATCTTCCCTGATCCCGATCTGATCTATCTCCATGGATCTGATGGATCTGCCAATGGATCTCATCTGTGGCTAGAGATCCCCGTCCTCACTGTGTCCTGACCCCTTACCTTCCATTCCCCCACATCATTTATTACCAATACATGCATTTCCCTCACGGCCTACACGAGGCTGCTCCCTTTATGCTAGAGGCTAGCTTACTGTACTACTTCAGGGTAGACATGGATGTACATGGTCCGTGCACCACCTAGTGTAGTATATAAAGGCTGGCTCTTAGTGGTTTAGTCCTCCAGACTTTATCACTTCGTAGCATCAGCAGTTTAGGCTTACAAGGTTAAGCTCTTCTTAGGAAACCAGGCCCTTTAGCGGCACAGGATCTAGGCAGTCTCGTGCACGTGTCTCATTCGAGTCCTCTTCGTCTTTCTCTTCCAGAGTCATTCTCAGTTGCTCCTCGATTGAGCCACCACTAGGGTTTACTTCATGTTCCTCCTCTTCCATCCAACATAGTCTAGGTGTAGCCTCTGGTTTCCAGAGTCGTAACAGCTAAGTCCTTTATATTAGAGTATTTCCTTGTATCAGGTATTAGTCACATGATATGGCAGATCTCAGATGAGATCCAGGTACAGTCCCCAATGATATTTGATCTTAGGATCTAGATTAGGATCTGCATCTGTGACAGAGATCCAAATTGGATCTCCTTGGCCTTATGATAGCCATGTCTCTTTCATATCTGAGAACCAGTGTGCTTTCCTTCTCTTCTCCCACATTCTCATGATGTGGCATCTCTTCTATTCTTATTCCTTGATCCATGAGGCCACTTCCTTACTCTTTTATTGAAACAGGATCTTCCTGTCCTGGTCCTTATGTCTCAGTGCTGTCCCAGTGGATGTCTTATACTAACAGCTGTGGTTTTATCTAGATCACAGGGAACTAGGCAAAAGGAGTAAGGTGAAGAGTCAAGTGCCTTGTATAAAGCCCTAGAGCTCAAGTGCACAAGACTGGGAAGTCCCAGCTTGCGCCAGCCCTTTATATATGCTACAGAGAGGCACACGGACCATGTAAGCTAACCCAGCCCTAAGTATGCTACAGTAATATGACCAATGGCAATAAGGGAGCAAGTACCTTAGCAGTTCCTCATGAAGGCTGCCAGGCAATGATGTTATGATCTAGAATGTGATACAGTGAAGATGTGAAAGTGTGAAATGTGAAGATGTGAAATGGTGAAGATGTGAAAGAGTAAGATGTCCCACAGTCACATGATGAAAAATGAAAAGGCGATTATAACACTCATATTCACTTCATGCATTCTTATTCCCTTTATAATAAAGCCAGTTATGCTATTGATATCCATAGATAGTATAGTCTAGGGTAGGCCTCCTGTACTTGGTCTGTGCACATGCACTGGCAATATATAAGGCAGGGGGTGCAAGCTGGGATTTCCCCAGTCTTGCTCTTTTGACCTCTTAGTTGATTGTATAGGCCAGTCTCTACTAGTGCTGCTGGTTTCTGGTTTATACAAGAGAAGTGGTCTTAGCTTTCTTTCATTCACCTAGTTAGGGGCCACTAGCCAAAAGCCTCACTAGTTTCCCAGGATAGGATAAAAGCATTCATAAAGGAAGTTTAAGTATCAAGGCAGGATAGGCAGAGACCTGTAACAAATACTATTAGAATTGAGGGTAACTGAGAAGAAAAGCTCTAGAAACAAACTCTGGGGTTAAGCACACTGATGTGGCTCAATCTATGGGTAAAGATATATCTTCAGGGGCTTTTAAGAAAGTCTGGATATTTTCAGAAGATCAAGAAAAGCTTTCCTTGGGTTGAATGGAACTTGGCTTTATCTTATGTGGTATGCCCTTGCATAGCTCAATGTCCTGATTTATGAAGGAATCAAAGAGAATGTGAAGAGAACAGTCTTATGGCTCAATATAAAAGATAGATGACATAAGAAACCTCAAGTTCAGTTATAATGAAATTAAGCCCTTAGAATTTCCTTGGGAATTCCATCAAGGCTTGAAGATACTCCAGAGTGAACCAGAGAGTCAGAGGATAAGCTGGAAAGCTTGGTCAGAGTAAAAATAAAGTCAAGGTGGGAAATGTTTTTGTTATACTGCAAGATCTTGAGCAACTACATCTATATTCTTGGTGTGTGCTCCTGCTGCTACTAATGGTACTGCTAAAGTCTAACCTTTGAACTAGAGGCTAGAGGGACATTAGATCAAGAAACTTGTAAAAACCTTAAAGATTCAAGTATACAAGATTGAAGAACTCCAGCTTGGACTTGGACCCCTTTTATACTATTGTATTTTGAGCACAGATCAGGAGAGTATGCCCTGCCCTATATTAATGTACTATAAGCTGCCCAATGACAGAAATGGAGTGAAAGTCTAGAAATACATAAGAGATACAGGTAGTATGAGATTATAGGCTAGATTAGCCTAGATCTAGTGAAATATGAAGTGGTAAAGTATGAAATTGTGAAATTGTGACATGGTGAAGGGGTGAAAGGGTCACGTGATGTGACCATGTAAAGAGTACAAGGGAAATGCAAAGGGATAAAAAATAAAATAAAAGGAAAATGTACATTATAACATTTTCATTGATATTTGAACTAAGATACTACATACAGGAGTTATAGTATTTATAGTTCCAGACCAGTGAAAAGTCTAAGCAAGAAAGGGAGATGAAACTGGAGTTGTCTCAGAAGTAAGAGTAGTTGAAAGGTATTTAAGAAACAAATGGAGATATCAGAAAAGATAATGTCCAACCATGTCAGACTGAAACTAAAGGATGGCAGGAAGAGGTAAGAGTTAAAATAGGAATGAGAAAGGAACAAGAGTAGAAGGAAGTGCAGAGTTGAAATAAAGTAGTTCAGAAAGGACAAAGTAAGAATTAAGGTATATTAAGTAACTGAGAATGAAAATCAAGCTAAAGTCAGAATTAGGGCAAAAAGGGAATGGAGGATCAGAGGAACCATAGTAATACTAGGGTAGAAAGAACACAAGTGTAACTGGAGTGGAATAAAGTAGTAGTGGAAGCACTAACATCTTCATTCATATCCAGAATGTATTATTGCCTGTCTTTGCTTTTTAAACAACCTCTATCATATTTTTATTTCTCTCCTCAGATAATTCTCTTCTCTAAAGTATTTAAGGCAAGATACTCCTGATTTGTAGTTTCTTAGTTTGAATATTGATACTACTTGATGCTCTTATATCTTTGTATTCCTGTCTTCCTTCATGAGCAGATTAGCTATTTGTTATATCCTGTATTTCAGATTTAATTTCAATTTAGCTTCTACTTGATTTTCTGCACTCAGTGTTTGGCAGTAAGCCATATTAGCCCCTGATTCTCCTTCATGCAACTCCAGCCCTCCTGATACTACTCCATCCCACTCCAGTTACACTTGTGTTCTTCTTACCCTAGTATTATTATAGTTCCTCTAACCCTTCATTTCATTTCTGCTCTAATTCCAACTTTAGCCTTGTTTCCATTCTCAGTCACTTAGTACATCTTAGTTCTCACTTTGTTCTCTCCAGACTATTCTATTTCAGCTCCACACTTTCTCCCACTCTCATTCCTTGTCTTGCCTCTCTTTTGTATTGAGCCATGAGACTGCACTTCTCTACAATCTCTGATCTCTCTGTAAATCATGACACTAAGTTGCTGCAATTGTGTATCACATAAGATGAAGTCAAGTTCCATTTGATTCAAAAAAGCTCTTCTTAACCTTCTGGAAATCTCTGGACTCTTTTGAAAGCCTTTATAGATATGTTCTTATCCATAGATGGAGCTACATTAGTGTGCTTAACCCCAGAGTTTGTTTCTGGAACTCTTTTTCTTAGTTACCCTGAATTCTAACAGTATTTTGTACCTAGAGTTCATCTTCTCTATCATTTCTCTGTGATCTAGTAGTACACTTGACCCAGAAGTTCTTTAGCTCTTCAGAATTAGGTGTGACAGAGTTTTAAGCATCAAAATACTATTTTAACAGTATATTCAAGCTTAGTCTGCTTCATTTTAACACAATCATTTCAACTCTGTCATAAGTTCCCTTAACTTGTGCTGTATTTTTAGTATGTCTCTGCCCTTTTCAAAATTGGGTCACTAAACTAGTGCAAAGGTACATCACATAAGGTAAAGCTAAGCCCCACTTGACCCTTTACTCTGCAGTTCCTTGAAGTTTCCCCTGAAGTTTCCTTTGAGTTTAATAGTATATTTAAACTTTTATTTGCACTTGTTTCTTACTACTATATCTATTTATTTAATAAGAGCTTGCTCTTGTGCTGTTATTAATCTATTCAAGAGTTTTTTGACCTGACACATGCCAGGCTCTATTTTACAAGTTTCTACTCCTCTGCACTTCCCTACCCCAATAGCCCCAGGTAATAAAACTTCTGATGGTTCAGAACTTTCTTTACCTCCTTATACTCCCACCAATCATAGTGCTTGCTTTAAATCACCAGAAAATCCTGAAAAAGACCTCTCTGATGGCAACTCTGACATTTTAGAAGAAAACCCTAAGCTTTTACTAGATACTAAATTCAATTCTCATAACACCATTACTAATCTTGCTAATTCCATTTATAATCTAGCCTGCTCTTTCCACAGGACCTCTGAAAGCTTACAGCACATGAAAGTTCATGAACCAAACCAGTTTAATAGAACTGATCTCTGAAAACTGTGTTTTTTTTTTTAATCCAATGTATTATGCTAGATCCAGGTAGGGTCAGGCATGAACCTCCAGAAAAGGAAACTGCAAGTGGGGTAAGCTTGACAAAGGGTCAGCTTATGAACAAGTGATGGTGTGATACAAGAACAACACCAATGAGTAGGTGCTCAGATGAAGTATCAAGCTATGACAGGGACACTGGCCTACAGAGTACAATTAATAGCTGGTGTTGACAGAGTTCAAGGGTTCCCTCCTGTGCACTAATGTGTGAACTAAGAAGAAATATATTATCAAGAGGCTGTAGAGCTCAAGATAGCAAGGAGGTAACAAATGGAGGAGGGGAATTGGAGGTAAGAAGTAGCATAAGGAGACAAGAGAAAAAGTATGCTACTTTATAGTACATAAAATAAGATTTAGACTCAGTTGGATAAGTCATACTGATAAAGAGTTGCTAAGTAATTGATTCATGTGGAAACAGATGAAACATAGAAGAAGCAGTCTGTGTGTAATAAAATATAACTCATATGATGGGAATGGATTATAAGTTATAGTGACTGAGTTAGAGAGTGTTCTGGAATGGAAGAAGGAAAAGGTTCCAAAACATAAACAAGAGAGTGTTCAAGACATGTGAAAGTGAAACATAGCATGAAGAAAAAGGAAAAAGAAAAGGAAATCATAATATTACCTCCTTTGTATGTTTGATGTCTTAATCAGACACCACTAGTCATAGGCTGCTGGGGAGCTGGTGATGTTGGCCCAGCTGACATTGTTAATAATGTTGTTCTTATCATTGGTGTGATAAGAAGGTGATGGGGATAAGTGAGCCAAGAGAGCATGGTGGTAGGATCTGCAGAAGTAGTGAGAAAAATGTGAGAAATGGGAGAACTGGGTGAAAAATAAGGAGGACAAGGTCAAGGGTTAAGGGTAAGGTTGATAAAGAGGGTAATGAGCTTGGTTATGGCCAGGCTGCCAATAAAGACACATGGGGCACTGATAGAAGAGGCACTGGACCTGTTGATGGCCCAGTGCATGGCATTGAAAACACCCATCATAATAGCAAGGGTGAGAAAGACAGGCCTGCTATCATGGCTGGACCACCATGCCTTAGTATAGGCAATGTGGTTAAGCTTAGCAAGGATAAGTGGGGAAGATAAGGTGGAGGGAGTAGTAGGGCATGTGGAAGAAAGATGATGCTGGGCAGCAGATGACTCTTGTTTGAATTAATCAAGGTCAATGAGGAATTCCCCAAATTCCAGTTGATAGGCAAGATCATCTAGGATAAGGAATAACTGGTGGTAGATGATATTGAGGCCTCTATGGATGGCATTGGTATTGACTTTGGTGGATCAGTGAAGGAGTTGAATAATCAGGGACATTTTCTTGATCTGATGGTAGAGCTAGTAAAGGGCCCACAAGGGGGAGTATATATCAAGATAGAATCTAATGGTGACAGAAAGTCATGAGTTAAACATAAAGGACCAAAGTTTGATGCAATATACATTATTGCAGTCTCCAGGGTAAAGGGCATGAGCTATGATGGGAAGATCAATGACAGCAATGGGGCAAGGAGTGGTTAGGTGAGCCCTAGATGGTGGAACTGGAATGGCTATGGGAGAAGACAGTGTGTTGGCCAGATAAGTGGGAGCTGGGACAATACAATGAGGACAGAAGTGGTTTTTTCATCAGAGAAACCACTGACTAAGGAGATGCTGGGTGAAGTGAACAGTGATGAGTTAGCAGAGATAATAATGGTTTCAGAGAGAAGAAAGTAAGCATGCATGGGGAAGATGGCATTGAGGGTTTTTTGGGTAGGCAAGGGTGGAATGTTGGAAGTGGAAGACAAGGTGGCATTGGTGTTTGAGAACATGGTTACTTGGAAGTGGAGTGGGGCTTGAGTTTCTTGGTATGAGTGGTATGAGGGAGAGAGGCAATGGGGGGAGTTTCAAGGAAGTGTCACTTTTTATAAGTGGTCAAGAGTTTGGAAGCATTACTAAGATTGGACTCAGCTTCCCACAAGTCTTTTTCCACTAAGTAACCCTTTCATTGAATTAGAAAGGAGTAGGAAGAAGGTGAGCTGTGATGTTTTAATATCTGCTCAACTTCATATTCTTCTTGACCTTCTATAAGATCTGGGGATAAAGCTGGGAAATTCTTCCTGTGGATGTCATTTTTATGATAGGGCAATAACAATAAAGCATGGAAGACTGGATGGATCTTCCAGGTTGCAGGAAGGTGGAGCCTGTAAGTCATGGGAAAAAGCACTTCAGTGATGGCAAAGGGTTCTTTCCTTTTTGGTGCAAACTTGGGATTGGTAATGGAACATTTCAGATTCTGTGCTTCTAGCTGAACCTTCATTCCTTTGATAAAGAGGAAGAACTTAGAGTGGATGCAAAAAGCCATCACCTGGTATGCAAGGTCATAGGTGGAAAGGGCCTTGTTCCTAGCCACAGTCAAATGTTTTAGCCTGTCAGCAATGGCAGGCATCAATGTTTTGGAGATCACTGAAGGAAGGGCATGAGATTCATAGCCCATTAAGAGGTAGAATGGTGATTGGTTTATTATGGAGTGAGGGTAGTGGTTGTGTGCAAATTCAGCATGGGAGATATTTTCTGCCCACTTGAATGGGTTAGCTCTGCAAAAAATACAGAGGTAAGTCTCAATTTCCTGGTTAACCTGTTTAGTCTCTCAATTAGACTGAGGATGGTACATGGTGGACAAAGTGGGATTATAGTTAAGGAGTTTTCCCAACTTTTTGGCAAAGGCAAAGGCAAACTGTGGGCCTTAATTGGAGATGATTTTGTCATACAAATCAAAGTGTTTGTAGACTTTCTTGAAGAAAAGCATGGCTATTCTTTTAGTGGTGGCAATTTTCTTAGTAGGGACAAGAACTACCCCCTTAGTAAGCCCATGGTCAACCACAACCAACAGGGAATCAAAGTCACCAGATTAGAGAAGATTGGTGATCAGATCACAAGAGATCTGCTGAAAAGGGCAAAAAGCCTGTGAGAGAATGGGGTGAAGGGTGGGCACAGAGGGGTAAGTATTAACCTTGTGCTATTGGCAGATAGTACAACCATCAACATACTTGCAGACATAGGCAGCAAGATCAGGCCACCAGAATTCTTGTTATACAAGCATCTGGGTCTTAAGATAGCTGGAGTGGCTGGCAGTTTCATGATTGTGGCAGTGATGAAGGATAGAATAACAAAGGACTTCATCCATGGAAATGTACACATGATCATGGTACATGAGCAGGGTATCATGGAGTTTCCAGTTGCAAAAGCAGGATTGGAGGCCATTACACATGGGACCATCCTATTTCTGAAGAACAGAAAGGCAAAGGGGGTTATCCACCTGATATTTGTGGATATAAGTGTAAAGGGTAGTGTTGATGACATGACAGAAGATGGTCTTGGGAAGTAAGGTGACTTTCAAGTTGTCAATAAAGGAGTCCAGATAGAAATCTGGATGATGAAAGAGGGCATCTGGCCCAGCAAGGGAGAATCCAGCAATGTGGTGGAGCTAAATGTTAAAGTCAGTGAGATCAAGGAGTCAATAGGCCTGTCAGCAATTAAGTGTCTGTGGGGCATGGAAGTAGGTAAGTTCTTATGGTCAGTGAAGATCTGAACCACATGGGAAGAGCCCTGGAGATACTGCCTCTAGGCTTTCAGGGCATGAATAATCACAAGAAATTCACAATCATAGATATCATAGTTTCTTTTGGCAGGAAAAAAGGTCTGTGAAAGGTAGAAACAGGGAAGCCAGTCTCTATTGGTGTCAGTTTGGAGGAGAATGCCACCAGATGCATATATGGAGGCATCAGTGGTAATAGTAAAGGGATAAGAGAGGTTGGGGAGTTGAAGAACTGGCTGGAATAGGAAAAGTGCCTTGAGTGAGTCAAGGGACTCCTGACAGGAGGGGGACCAGAACCAGGGAGTTATCTTCTTGATAAAATCAAGAAGTGGGTAAGTAATGGAGGAATAATTGGCAATAAATTGCTGATAGAAATTGGCATAGCCTAGGTG
>JBBPJW010000232.1:0-43720 GCA_038088935.1 Pulveroboletus aff. viridisquamosus
GGACGAGGACGAGAGGGGACTCGCCTGGTGGTGGTGGTCATCACTGCCGTTGGTGGTCGCAAACGAACGCCGCCCAAAAAGGGCAGACTCTGCATAACAGATTATCTTGATCGCCCCGAGGAGGCATTCGTCACATCGACCCGCAGACCGCCCCGCATCGCGCGTTCGACGCAGAAATGGCCGACTGGGGTACACTTTCTTTCTCGTTCCCCACCTTCGACATAGCTTACCACCACCACGCGCACAGAACACTCGGACGACGCCTCCGCACCCCCCACCGCCCGCACCGCCGTTCCATCCCAACCCGTGAAACCCGTCAAGAGCAAATGGGAGGGCGAAGACGAGGACGAATCTACACCTGCTGTAAGTCCCTGACTACCCCACCTCCACTGACAATGAGACCACTGACACTGTTTCCGTCTGTCCTTGTCTCTATCTCCGTCGCATGCACAGAGCGACTGGGAGGAGTCCTCCGAAGAGGAGGAGGAAGAGGAGAGAAAACCCGCCCCCGCTTCGGTCGCACCTCCCAAAAAGAAAGGCACCCTGAAAGCCAAACTGGCCGAAAAGGAAGCTACCAAAGCGTCCCGCTCAGCCCGCGATGGTGGTGACGCCGAGTACGACGAAGACGCCGTCCTCGATCCACGCGAAAAAGCACGTCGGGACAAAGAGCGAGAAATCTCGGCTGATCTCGAGAACGCGGCGACCTTGTTAGGCTCAGGTGAGTATTATTGATCACCGGACGGGTTTCACGACCTCCGTGGAGTGTCTATATTGACGATGGGACGGTGTGCAGGGTCATCCTCGAAGGACCTAGATTCACTCCTGTCGGCCAATCCCCGCACTAGGGAGGACTTCCAAGCCTTGTCGACCCAGATCATCGAAATCGTTATCAAACGACATCAGAACAAGCCTCTCTACCCGGCATTCGTCGAGCACCATGTACGGCAGTTGGCTGAACCCCTTAGAGACGTTGAGATTCGTAAGGCGGCAAGTGGATTGACCACGCTAGCAAACGAGAAGCAAAGAGAACAGAGGGAGAAGGCAAGCGGGAAGAAGAAGCCAAAGTCTGCAGCCAGGCCAACCTTGGGTGCCGCAAAGGTATCCAACAAGTACGTACCCGTATCCCTCGATGACCCGGATCGAGTCTGACAAAAAGTGCTAGATTTGACACGGAGGTCTACGACGAGGCTCTGGACGACTTTGGAAAGGGAGGAGATGACTTCATGTAGAAATACCTACACACCCTCGCATATTGTGTGCTATAGTACGCCATTGGAACATTGCTTCCCGGTTTTCGATATTGGGAGTAGGAACGCGAGATGTGCATGCACTGCACCTCAGGACTCGCCCTCTTCCCCTCCGCCGTCACTCTCCTCGCCGTCGCTAACGAGACCCACTAGACCTGCGCCGCTCTTTTCTTTCAGCACTTTGCCGGCGCCCTGAAGTTTCGACGCGAACGCCTTCCGTGCGCCAGAATTCGCACCGACGTCCCAGATCTGGAGTCTCGCTTTGGATCCCGCCGCGGCAATCGTAAGTGGATCATCCGGCGAGAAGACGGCAGAAAACACTTTGCCCTGTCGTTTGCATAAGACGACGGGGGGAGAGGAGCACGAATCGATCACGTACAACGTCGAGGTCTCTCGATGCAACCATACTCACCGACGGCTTGCCTCCTTCAGACTGATCTACATTCCAGACTTTGACGACCTTGTCTGTGCCGCCACTTACTAGACACCCGCGGAGGAGAGGACTTACATCCAGCGCGGACGCAGCGCCGTCATGCGCGGAAATCGTGAACCGTGAGGGTGACGCCGCCTTGAGATCTGTCGGTAACGTCCGCGCATCGAAATTGAGCACGAGACCGTTTTCGAGTGAGACCTGACGGCCTTAGTGAGTGGAGACACACTCATAGTATGGAGGAGCATCTTACGTAGAAGGCAAACGACTCCCAAGGATCCCACCTGAGGGCCTCCACGTCTGCACCGAGTACAGCACCCACTCCAGTATCTGGCGCTCTCGAATCGAATACGCGAACAGTCCGGTCGTAACTGCCAGAGAGAAGCACGGTAGGCTCCTTCTCGTTCCACTGCACCGCCTGCACCTTATCCTTGTGGATGTTGAAACTCCGTATCGCCACGGCACTCTTACCACTTCCGTCCGCATCGGCCGTCGGTGCTCGACTGAGATCCCATAGTTTTACAGTCCGATCTGCAGACGCAGAAGCCAGCATCTGTCTGTGCACTCTATTCCATGACAGACCGAGCACCGCATCGACGTGATGTGCGTCCGACGTCGGTCTCGCCTTTGTCTTTTTGCGCTTTTTCTTCCCAGTACCAGCTGGGACAGGTACATGTGCGGCCGTTTTGTCGGGTCGTCCAAGGACCATGTCAGGGTACATGCTCTCGACCACATCTAGCGACCATATCTCGATCTCGGGGTCGAGCGTCCCGACGGCCACATAGTTCCCTCGCCTCGTAGTACCGTCGACCTGCACAGACGAAGACGTGGAAGCAGGTGTAAAGTCGAGCCATTCGAGGCAGAGAGGGAAGTTGGGGAGCATCAAGTCGTGGTGCACATACAGGTTTTCCTGCACTTCGTCGTATACGTAGACCTCCAGTTGGGATACCTCGTCCTCTGTTTTGGCGGTGACGAGGAGATTGTCAGTCGGTAGTATTTCCAACTCTTGACGTTCGTCCTCCTCGTCCTCCTATCAACGCTCTAGCGAAGGACCGATCTTTTCAAGAATGAATCGGACGGACCTCTTTTAGTGTAATGTATGGGTCATCTGCATTATCGCGATAGAACGTCAACCCTTTGATATCCGTGAACGGACCGATCCCTGGAATAGCAGTAATAAATCGGGGAACGGGCCAAGAAAAAAAAAAAGATGACTCGCTGACCGAGCTCTTGCACATACCTTGCTCGTCAACGTCGTCGTCATACTCGTCGAGATGATATTCCGCCAAATCATCCGTCTTGGTCGCTGATCCGACAGGCGGTTTTCTGTCGTCCCTAACCCCGTCCTCATCCACAGCCATCGCGTCACCGTCGTCCTCTTCGCTTCCTCCGCAACTTGGTCGATATATAGGAATGCGCAGCTATATGTGGGACTCACTCGGTCCATTCGTCCTCGTGGTCGTCTGCGGGGCTATCACTGGCATCATCGGCTTCGTCTCCTTTGATGCCCTTGCCCATCTTCTGTGCCGCTTCGTGCGCACGCTCGAGTTCCTTGCGTGCATCCTCAAGCTCGATTCGGGCGAGCATGCTTACGCGCTCTAGTTCACTCTCGTCAAGGACATATTTGCGGGGATGACGCGTAGCGACGCCTCGTCTAACCCTGGAAAAAAGTGGATCAGAGCAAAGCGACTGGAGGTTCGAGTTAGGTTTACCATGAAACGCAAGAGATCAGGTTGCTCATCGTCCCTTGACCTTAGGACTCTCCGGTCCACCGACATATTCATTTCATAGAAATTTTTGTACTAGAAATCATGTGACATGTATTACGTATCGACGCTCAAGCATCCAGATGGTCGGAATAAGGATAACTTAAGGTAGAACAACCAAGAACACTGAACGGAGACTCAAACCAACCCTCCGCCCCCCATCCGGAAGGTATCCCATATGGCTCTGCCTACCTCACCCCAGAACTTATGTAGCATGGAGCCTCCATGAGCATCGACTAACCGCCGCTTTACTTGATCTGCTGTGGATGCTGGAATTGGAGATGCTCGCACACGTCGCAATCGGACGACGTATGACACAACCGGTAAGAGAAAGAAGAGAATCGTCAACACGGTGAGCCGATTCCTCAGAAAGCATGTGCGAAAGGATTCTCTGATTAATGCCAGGACGCCTGGCGACTGTCCTGTTGTCGCAACAACAGGGTTGTGTAGTCCCCGGATGACACTGGAACGAGAGCTAGTACGCGGTGTAATTCGAGGATCACTCGAGCGTTGACGCAGAGATGGCCTGGTTACCGTCACGTTCGAGGAAACCGAGGTTGAAGACGATGCGCGTTGCTTTTGACTAAGCTTTGAGGGTCCAGTTTGAGGAACAGCAGTACGGTCGGATGCGGCAGAGAGGGAAGAGCTTGAAGAAGAAGCAGACGGCGCAGGTGAAGGCAGACGAAGAGGGACAGCGGCAGGTGTCTGAGTAGCCTTCCCTTGAAAGGCCCTGTCAAGGGATGCTTGAAACTCCTGTGGGCTGATTACCAGATGTGAAACCAGCATGCCGGTCAACTTACCGTCCTTTTGCTTGACGGCAACTCGACCTCGTAGGTCAAGAATTCCTTGGCATAATCCCACTCATCTAGGCGTGGCAAGATATGTAGACAATACAGTTCGAGTACCTTTTCATAGGCTTCCCCGGTCGACAGAACGAAGTCATACTGCCCACGGTTCGACAACCAATCTTCTGTCATCTCCCGACCAACAGTCGGGCAGTTTACTTGAATGCTCGACACAATATGCGTAATCAGGACCTGGTGTGGAAGAAATGCGGACGTGGGTGTCCTGGCTAATGGAGATGGTGTGAAAAGGGCAAGTGACCGTGCATGCGACGTGGCAACAAACGATTGAGGCGATAGCAGCAACAGCTCGCGCAGTGCAACCGGCAGAGTGGCACGGTCTGGGGGGGACGCGTAAACGGTAGACTCAAAGGTGATGCGGAGGATATCCCATTTACGACGATGGGCATCATGTGCATCCGGCGCAGGTGTGGTTGGGGGGTGCAGCATTGAGAACGCTGAAGAAATCAAGGTAGCTGTGAGAGCGACATCACGGTGAAGAAATGCCTGAGCAGCCCTGTTATAGAGAGATTGTAGGGTTGCCTCTGAAGAGGACGAGGATGAGTTTGCGAGGATAGACTCAAGGCTCGCTTTGAGGGGCAACAAGCCCTGCGACGGCATTGTTGCCTTGGTCGTCGTCGTCGTGGTTGCTGTCGACATTCGCGGCGAGTGTCGACTCGACACAGTACGGAGCACTTGATTGCCTGTAGTAGGGTTCAGGCAAAGGCATTTGCCGGATTCCCGTTACAAATTTGGAATTCGACCGGAGTCGAAGGGCACGTCCCAAACCTGGAGAATTATTCTCACGATACTCCACCTAGCGCCGTTCGCCTGCTCGTCCGACACGACCAGTTGGTCTGCGTTCCACCCCTACGCCTTACGATCCCCTACTGGACGTGTCTCGATGTACGTACATCACTCGACCTTGAAAGCGCATTGTAACAAGTGGAGTCGATGGACATGAGACAACGTTCTCTTTGTATGTTTCATCACCTTCAGTCGCTTGTCCTCGTTCCTTTGTGCTCGCACCAAACCAACGTCGGTCGGGCCTCGCTGGCCACACTTTCTGAAGGAACTATACCATCGCCGTTTGTCAACTTAATCCATTGCCACTTCCGCACGACTGAGTTGTGAATACATGTAGAACCCCCACTCGTCTCTACTCGAGGCCCTCAAAGCTCATGGGCGCCGACAAAAGTGGTACCTCCATTACGAGGGGCAGACAAGTCCCAGGAACGGTGGAAAGCCCTGGCGCGAGTGCACCCAAACGTCGCTCTCGAGGACGGGAACGCGGACAAGGACGCGGAAGTGCTTCGCCGAGCCCGAACTTTGGTGTCCTCGAAATTGTTCAGGGAGCAACTTCTGACACGGTCGCCGCTTATATGTCCTCTTGCATATTTTATTTGTAATCAAGTCCCACGGTCACCACCCAAGCCTCATGGATATTTTTGATCCACATAGACGATAAAAAGCCTGCCTTATTCTTCCAGGGATCCATTGACCATGGGAACCGGAAACTTGCTCAGAACCCTGATTGTTGGATTGAAATCAAGTCGATTGTATGAACCTCACCCTCGAGGCGTGCAATTCGATAGTGGGCTACTTGAGAATTAAAATGTGTATCACGCATACCACAAAGAGGAACTCGCGGGGCAACTTCAGGTATTGCTGTCTGCCCTGAGGGGCAGGGGCTTCTCGATTCTTTATCCTTTTCCGTGTAACGTGTTGTCGAATCTGACTAGATGGTCATGCGATTGTAAGATAGCGCTCCAGCGACGTGGAAAGACTGCTATCACTTCTCTGCAACACCGAACGAACAAGCGGAGAATTATTATCCGAAAGAATTGTGAGGAATCCTGGAACCTGCGCAACGTGTATGCATCTACTTTTGGTAGTATGGAACGTCTTGAAGGTGTGCTGGGGTCACGGAATTTTCTCTGTGCATTGTGCACTGTAGTGAGTGGCGGAGCGTTATCCAGAGAAAAGAAGAAAAAAAACGAGAGGTAGAGAAACAGAAACTGCGTCATGTCTCCACGACCCCAGCTGGAGAGGACTGACGCTCGACGGACACTTCAGCCGCAAGTCGCGAAATCTCAGAGAATGCAGCTTTGAGGGAATCCAGGTCTGTATCGAGGCCCTCGGCCCGGTTTTTCATCTGTCATTAGCAAGTTGAACGTGTAAAAAAAGAAATCGTGGTTCTGCGTACCGCTGCGATCGTTTCACTTGCGGCAATGAGTTCGTGATGATGACCATACACGAGAGACTGTTGCTCGCTCTCTAGCTGCCGTATCTCTTCTCGCAGTTTCAGTATCTCTCCACAGAACGAAAATGAAGCCCACCTGAAAGAAGCTCATTCTCGCACTTGAGTAGGGCAGGGAGAGAAGACGTCATGATAAGCTGATCGTAATACGTCTTGGCATCGAAAACCGACGAGTCTGGCATAACACTGTCAACATGGATCGGAACAAGCTGATGTGCGGACATGCCCATGTTCATCGGATCATTGCTCTTTCCGGGAATTGGTGGTGGTGGTCCTACCCCGAGACCATAGTGCTTCCTCAACAGGTCCATCGCGCGTGTCTTGGTTGCTGACCCTGGTGCCGACCCTGAAGAGGTTGGCTGGCCGAGTCCGGAATTTGGACGTGGTGAGAGGGAGGCCGGGGGGCTCATCGAGCGGAGCGGTGAAGAAACTGCTCGTTGTGTCGACTGCCTTCGCTGACTGATTGGGGAGGACGGTAGAGACATTGTGGACGATCACAGACTGGAGTGGCTTGATGTAACGCGGTCACGTGTTCGGACTGGTCTGATCATACTGGTACACACGCTTCTTCTACGACAGCCCTCAACTGTAATACATGGCTATTGGCATCGACTCCGACTGGCTTGTCGCAGATAGCGAGGACGAGAATGAATTCACCCAATACGCGCAAGTGAACGATTCCGGGGCGCCAGCACTAACCCACTCCACTGTGGTGGGTAATTTGACATTGCTCGACCGTAAGCTTATCGCTGTGCTGATATCAGCTCACAATCTTATAAAACTTATCTCCTATAGCGTCAGTAATTCAGACGGGTGTCATCTCTACGTACCGGCCACGTACTCCTCAACGAGGTCGTCAGCCTTCGCCGACGTTGGCAGACGAGTCCCTCTTCACCCCACCCAAGGAGGACGGGGCGGACTTCACTATTGGTGACTTCACGAGTACAAATTCAACATCTGGCGCATTTTCAGAGGCTCACTCAAGGCCCCGAGTGGTCATGAAAAAAGCCGCGACTTCCGATCACAATACCAATGCAGCGCACACACCATTTTCTCACATAAGTGAACCTCCCGTCTCAAGACGGACTAACGAGAGTATTCTTCCTGCATGGGATACGTCCGTCCGTTCTTCTGAGACAGTCGACGATGCATACTCTTCATTTGACATCGCGGAGCGCGCCAAGTTGCGCTCAAGGAAGTCACAGACAGCTAAAAAACCCGTATACTTCCCATATCAGGCGGATGAAGTCATTGAACTGACCTCGGACGAGGATCAGTTAGCTTTAAAGCCCACAAAGCGCCAGAAAAAACAAGTCAACGCAGTGCCAAAACCCAAAGTCCAAACAAAGCCACGGCCAAAACCCACGCTCAAAGTTAAACCAATGGCTACATTACCAGGTGACTTGGGATCGAGTCGAAATGCGGATCAGGATCATGAAGCGTCATCCGGACCAGGTGCATCTTCTCAGTTGCCCGCGTCGACTTTGCCTACTGTCCCTCCCTTAACGCCATTCCAGCCCCGTGAGCTCACGCCCCTGTCCTCTCCTCCAGTAATTATTCGCAAACGCAAGAGAATCCGCCCTTCTATTGCTGAGGACGACGATGAAATGGACATCGCCGGTAGTACTCCTTCTGGGATTACTGTGTCACCCAAGCAGCCCCCACCATTCTTCGCTGCTTCCTCATCTTCATTACCCACGGATTCTGGAGTTGAATTATCTCATGTCGAACCACCCAGTGATCGTGGTAAAAAGATGCGGGCTTCGTCCAGTAAAAAGGGAACCCGAGCCAGATCGCAGAATAAAGGAAAGAGGGGAAAGAAGCCGGAGATGTCCTGTGTCGTTGACGAAGTAGCTGAAGAGCCTACAAAGATAACACAGGTGTCTCCTACCTCGGCTGTGGAACATGCTCCAAGTTTCGCAATAGATTCAGTGGCTGGAAGATCCACTGCAGGGAAGAAAACTTCAGGAAGGCAGACTGAAACGGAGAATGGAAAGGCCAGGGAAATTGATCCCTACGAGGAACGAGACGGACCGACCCCCTTATTCGAGTCTGATACAGTTCGTACGCCACCTGCAGGTGGAAGAGAGAACGAAGGAAGCAAGGTACACAGGCTACTCCCTTTACGTCATTGTACTCATGTGTATGATTCAGGAGAACCTGCGACCGGACGACGCTGGCCCCCCGCAAAGAAACCCGCCACTAGAGCATAATTTGACTTCTGGTCTTCGTGGTTCTTCACTCAAACATAAGCACAAGCTGACCTCCATGTCTGAGCTCATTCAGCGCGCCAATTCGCAACCAGGTTCTCCTTTCCCTAATGCGACTCGAACATATTCACCTCTCCTCAAGTCTTCTCGCGCAATGCTCTCGAGGATTGCTCCTCTTCATCCAAATCGTCGGACTCCGCCACCGCCAATGCCCCGCCCACCACCCCCAAGGAAGACCAAGAAACAACTCGAGATGGAAGAGAGGATCGAAGAAGAGTTATCTGAGACAATTGACGGGTGGATTTGCCTTACGGATGAAGAGAGGAAAGCTCTAAGAAAAGCCCGGATTGATGCCGAATTGGGTTATGAATAGTCGAGGCTGTGACGGCTTTCATTCTGCCAAGTTCACGCACTCTGGATTGTCCAGGTCAGCCCCCGTCGTTCATCTCATATGTTGTGGTAACTTTCGTTCGTAATAGCGCCAAGGTTCCGTAAGTTCCTCAATGACCCCCGCTCTCATTTCGAGACCGATTCGTCACTACCTGTATCGATTTCGTCGCGTTATCGTAACATACATGACTGTGTAACATACAGGCAAAGTGGATTGCGCATACCACTTGCAAGTGATGCTTAACCCCATTCCCCATAGGCTATTCTCGACAAGCGTTTGAGATAAGTTCTAGGATTCTGTTCTTGCATTCCTTTACTATCGGGTCGCTGAGTTCCTCGAACTTTGGCACAGCTTCCATCAACTCTGCACCTGGAAATTCTTCTACCACTTGCTTGGCTGTATCCTCGCACGTACTCTTCCACTGAGAGCCTCTGAAATCTCTTTGTCCTATCTGCATTAAAATCACTGCTACCTTTAGTTTCCTCCCGCAAAAATCGGAATAGATCCTGTCGTAGATCTTCCAATGGTCCTTGACTCTGATCTTCTTCGCTTCAATACAGAGCAGGACTAGGTCGATACTAGGATCGCCGCCGCGTAAGAGCTTCTTCGACTCACGATCGGCACCAGGTGTGACCCCAATAATTTTGCGCATGCGCTCGAAAACCGGTTTCCTTTCCGACGCCTCATTGAGCCCCCTCGTGTCCCAGATGCAATACCTGGTACCCCGTTCCACTACGTCGTATTGCGTGGTTCGAGCGGTGCACGGTCTAACGTTATTGTTTACTTCAGCCTTTTCCTCGCCGTTGAGCACATTCACTAGAGTGCTTTTCCCGACCCCGGTCATCCCGACGAGGGCCACGTGGATGGCGCGTTGATATGGTGTCTTCTAGCAAGATATTAATGGCGACAAACGTCAAGGGCAGATACAGAACTAACCGACATCCCCCAACTCTGATAGGCGAAACGTCCACCAACTCGGTGCGTGCTAGTGACGGTGCGATGTGTAACTGGAATCCGGTTGACGATCGTTTCTAGACGCGTGGTATCCTACAAGTACATGCGGTGAGCTATCTTGCCTCCATGTGGACTCCGGCAGGCTGCGCCACACCTGCTGTAGCTGATGAGCTTGGGACTGGCTATCGGAGTTCTTTCGTTGCGGTGATCATCCAGTACGAGCGTCGTTTAGAGCTTGGGAATGTCATTAACTCGAAAAATCGTAGCTCGCAGACGTTGTAACTAGTACATACAGTATATACTTTCTATCAGTGCGTATATCGTCAAGTACGTGAGAGATCAGGAATCGAGGCATCATAAAGTGCCAGTGTGTTCTTGAACAGCTTACGGGAAGTAAAAGCGATCATGTCCTATCAGATACCCGAGAGATGAGGCTCTTCAGAGCCAGAGAGTCTTCCATACACTCTGGAGAGGACATATCTCGATATCTTCGCACCATCAACAGGAGATCATTCGTGTCGACGAGTCCAATTCCCAGATTCGAGTATCTGAGCTGATCCCTGCACCTCTTCCCCCACTGCCTTGCGAAGCCTGAGGTCATCTGGGTGATCACAATCACTGGTTTGACCCTCCTGTCGCAGTACTCGACGTAAACCTTGCGAAAATGTTGCCAGTGAATTGGAACATCTATCTTGGAGGCGTGAATGCACCACATAAGGATAACTGTGGAAGCAGATTGCGTCTGGTCTCCATCATTCAGAACATTGACACGCTCCCGGCACATGTTTCTGAGATCAAGCTCAGGTTGGCGTTTGGAGAACAACCAGAGACCTTGCTGACGAAGCCAGTTGGCGGCCGTGTCCAGCAGATTCGGGTGGTCCACCGCTTCATCAAGGCCCCGCGTGTCCCAGAAGCGGCACAGCAAGGTCGTCCCCCCGACGTCCAGCATTTCGGTCTGCGGAGTAGTTTCTATGGGACAAGGTCTAGCGTCATTTGATACCTTGGCCGCTCGCGCTGAGCCGCTGGTCGCACCGGTAATCATGTTGATCAGGGTGCTCCTTCCGACGCCAGTTTGGCCAGCCATGAGAATGTCGACGTTGCGTCCCGCTTCGACTATGGCAGTCTGCTAATGTAGGTGTCTTGTTTGCTCTGTGACATCGAGAGGCCCACACTTACGTGTGCCGGTGGCATTCCTGGTTTACCCTGGTCCACCACGGAAGTGAGAGGTAGACTTCAAGGGCAATGGGGAGGGATCCCTTATACCTCTGTAAACTCTGTGCACACGAGGCAGATGCTCCCAGATATATCATCGCAGTCCGCGTGGATGCCGCCCCACATAGTAAGAAAAGGAGAAATCCTCCGTCCTAGAGACTTGAGAGGTGGGTTAGAACTGGAGAGTGTCTGTTGGAATATGGACAATCACGCACGTACACTCACTCCGTCCGGTGTCCGTCATTCGGCCATTTCTTGTCTCTGCCTGTCTTATTTCGTCTACTCTCTCGTGGCACATGTTATTGAAACATATTCGCTGCCGTTACAACCATTTAGAGACTCGACGTTGACTACTTGCCACTTGTCTTGCAGCCGTTAGCATTCGCGCAGCCTGATTCGTTCTTGAACTCACCATAGAGTCATCACATAGTAGTTCAATCACCAGGGAGCCATCGACCCAAGGTGTCATACGTGGCCAGCGACTGCGACTGGGTTGGAACATGGCGTTCTCTTGATGCATTTCCAGTGACGGAACGACGACCAGCTCAGCGAAAGAGCCAAGACCTCTTAGGAAGTGTCGGAGAGAAGTCTTGGGACCTTGCTCCCACATTCCATCGCAGATATCTCGAATACTGGACCACCCTTGTGTCTGGAACTTGTCCTTTGCGATACCTCACACGTCTTTTCGGTGGTTTGGGATCTTTACCGCGCAAAAATTTCTAGAGCTCATGACATGCATTGGGAAGCACGAGGAATCAAAGTCTGTCGCTTCCTGTAAGCGTCACTCAGGCCCCTCGCGTCCCATAGGGTATTTAACACCCTCCCGCTCAATATCATATCGACCTGATCTGATAGTACATGGCATGGCCACATTGGCGTGATTTGGACCGCTGACCCCGCCCAGTCACGCCAATGAGATTGATGTGCTTAGTGGGTCCATTCTGTTCGTTGATGGCACTTATATGAAAGAATCCGCAGGGAAGAGTCAACATACCTTCGGTGACGTTGTCCCCGTACAAAACACGGGTGGGTGTGAGTGGATAAGGCAAGTTTTATGTCGGAGAGCTACGAAGCAATCGTGGCTATGACCATGCTCATACCACGCCTCGCTGGCCGGTCTCGTCCTCCAGGACCTTGTTCGCGTGGCTAACTAGATCTGCGGGGAGATCCCGACCCGTTGGAAGGTATTCAAGTCAAGAGTGTATTTCCGAGACCTAGTTCCTAATTACGGGCGCGATATGGTATAGAGGTCAGATTTTTGGGACTCGGGGATGTCACGGTGGCTAAATAGGGGTAAGTACGAGTAAGTAGCGTAAACGATTTGATGGTATCTAAGCGAGGGACATGCTGAGGTATGAAATGAAGGTGACGGGCAGGAGGTGAGGGCATGACGGTGACAGGTAGAGCAGTTGCATGGCAGTGAACGACATGCGACGTAGTGCTTTGTACGTACCGTACCACTAGCGGCTTTGCCAAGTACCGTAGACCAGGCGACTCCGCCCACAAGTAACGAGGAGAATGGACATGGAGTTTACTCCAAGGGTTGTTGATCAACGTTTCGTGAGTGCGGAGATGAGATTTCTAAGAGCGGCGGAGTCTTCATTGTACTCGTCGCACGGTGTCCTCCGGTACTTCCTCACCCCTAACAGTGGAACATTGACGACGTTGGTTCCCTCCCCCAGAGACAATCCTTGAAGCTGAATATTACATCTTTTCTCCCAGTCTTCCACATTGGGTGCCATTTGGGTGATGACCACCACTGGTATGGCCTTTTTTTCGCAATATTCCACGTACACCTTGCGAAAATTCTGCCAGTGAATCGAGACATCAATCTTTGTGGCGTCCATACACCACACGAGGACGGGTGTGGCAAGCCTCGTTCGGATGCGGAGAGTTTCTTTCAATTCGCGTGCTTGTTGGGAATTCTGAGAAGTCACCAAGCGGATCCAGTCCGCTATTTTGTTCATGAACCCCCGGTTATGCATATCTGCGGCTTCACCGAGGCCCCGCGTGTCCCAAAGGAGACATTGCAAGCCTGTTGCTGGCGGCGTTGAGTAAGATGTCGCGTGTTCGGTACATGGAGAGGCGTCGATCGACACCTTGGCTGCTCCACCTGAGCCATCAGGGACGCCCATGATCATATTGATGAGGGTGCTCTTTCCGACACCCGTTTGGCCAACAAAAATAACATCGGTTTTGACACTCGGCTGGCGGTATCGACGACAATTACAAAGATCTCAACCGATGGAACCACCGACTCACCTCCATCATCCTGGCTGTCGGGGGCGGGGTGTCGTGGATATCGAATTCAAACACGTATCTGTACGTCTGATGTTGTAAAAAAAGGTACGGTGTAGGACGTGGTCGTCGCCGGATGCAGGTGGAGCACGAGGCAGACCCATATCATGACTCGGGCGCGCTGTACCGCATTTGGAGCATTTGGACCGAGTAAGTGGCTGTGCAACTGACCAACCCCGCAGACGTTGTCATTCCCAACCGACTCATATCACCGAAGAGACTTCAGACGTATCGCCGCCTGCAGTATGGCCCTGCCTTATCTTACTAGCGTTTTCGACACTCTGAAAGACCAGGCAAAGGATGCAATCTGGGCACTTTCTTCCTGTCTCTGCCAGCAATCTGCCAAGATTAAAATCAACGGTCGAACATGTCAGTATACTGTGGTTGCGTTGTCAGCAATTCGATCTGTTTGCCATACGTCCTTCTGGGGTCACTGACAATACTTCCGTGGTAGTCGATGTCATCAAAGTTCTTGGCGAAGGCGGATTCTCTTTCGTCTACCTTGCTCAGGATGACATTAGTGGGGTGAGCACCCTCCTTGAAACGTTTTGATTGTCTAAACATACCACTGTCCAGAGACAATTTGCTCTCAAGAAAATAAGGTGCCCCACTGGCACGGAAGGCGTAAAGGATGCCATGCAGGAAATCGAAGCGTACCGGCGTTTCAGGCGAGTGGTCGCACGGCCCTTGTTGATAATTCTCAAGTCCGTATGTCTTCAGGCATCCAAACATCATACGCATACTGGTGTGCTGCTTTTCACAAACCAATGGCGAGGCTACTTAAGTAAATTCCTACCAGGACTCTGCCGTTGTCCAAGACCCCGAGGGTGAAGGTCAAGTTGTTTACCTCTTCTTACCTCTGTACAAGGTTCTTTATCTTCCAAATCCCATTCACTCTTCTGACGCACAGTAAAGCGCGGAAATGTCCAAGATGCCATTAACGCGAATGTTGTAAACGGAAAGCACTTCTCAGAAAGAGACATCGTTCGCATATTCAAGGGTACATGTGAAGCCGTTCGTGCTCTACATGATTACCACACAACACCTAGTTCGCAGTCAAAGCCCCGTCCAATTTCTCCCAGGCATCATGCGTCTTCCACTTCACACCTCCATCATTCAAACGACCATCACTCTGACGATGACGAAGATGATGCGCTGTTATCACGTCCCGACGTTAACGGCGACTCATCCGTTAGCATACCCCTTGTGAAGAAACCTTGGGAAGGTATGGAGGATGGCGTGTTCGATCACGGTGAGGACGTCTCGAAAATCCCTGACATCGAAGATGGATGCTCGGAACATGGGAAGGGTGAACACGTACCATATGCTCACAGAGATATCAAACCAGGGTGAGTTTTGCAGTAGCCTTTACTCCCCCTTGACTGAGGGTCTACGGAATCAGGAATGTTATGATCGCTGACGATGGTGTGACACCGATTCTCATGGACTTTGGTAGCGCAATGAAAGCCAGAATTCCCATAGAGACCAGGTCGCAAGCACTGCTGCAACAGGTAAAACACCCAGTTAGTACAGATACAGTGTCTTATTTGTCTTGCAGGATATTGCAGCTGAGAGAAGTACAATGGCTTACAGAGCGCCAGAGCTTTTTGATGTCAAGACAGGTACAACTCTGGACGAAAAAGTCGATATCTGGGTAGGGTCCCCCGCTTAACATATCTCGCAATATACTCAGTCCACCAGTCACTCGGCTGCACACTGTTCGCAATGGCGTATTCACACTCTCCGTTCGAGAATACCCAAACAACGGAACAGGGTGGATCTATTGCCATGGCTGTTCTGAACGCGCAGTACAAGCATCCGAGTTCAGCCCATTCTCAAGGCCTGAAAGACCTCATCGATAGTATGCTGAAGGCGAACCCCAAAGAACGGCCAAATATCCACCAGGTATGTGTTACATTGACTAACTTCAGGCCGTCCCTACAACCAACCGCAGGTCATCCAATTGACTGACAGGGTATTGCAATCCTTAATGTAGAACAGCATTTACGAAAATTCATCTTCGGAAACTCGGCCATTTTTCAGTGGTAGATTTACTGCGGGATTCGTCTCTTTGAAACTTAATTCCTTATACTGGTCACCCACTAGGCTATGATGGTTTTCTAGTGCTTTTGAGTCTAGGTCTGAGAACCGACTTTTTACTGTTGTTTGACGTCTTGGTGCGTGAATCTGATTTCACTGCCACGCCCCGAGTCTCTATGACCGTGCCAGTGAAGGTCTTACCTTCCAACTTTTGCTTCTTCCGAGTTTTTCCCGGCTGATTTTGCGACACTGGTAAGTTCTGCAAGTTCACCTCACACGGAACGGCAGGGCTTCTCTCGTCAGTCGTGGAGAGTTGCTTCAATGCCTTCTTTGCTATCGCTCTCGCCTTGAGATCCTTGTGACGTTTCCTCTTCTCAAGTATGATGGCCTGTTTGACTTGCTGTGATGTGGTACTATGTGGAAATCTCGGGCTTAGAAAAACAGAAAACCTTACATGTTTCAAGGCCCGCTTCGATAGTTCCTCCGACTCTTCTATCTGCGCGTGAGATGCAAGACTGATAGCTCTGATGAGCTCCCAGGCGTTACTATGTGGGTCTGCATCAGCAGAGAGCACTTTGAAGTGTTCGAAACGTCGCTTATGCGCCTGCGTGTGTGTCAATGGACACCGATAGAGGGCTTTGCAGAGGCTACGTACCTTTGAATTCGTATGCGCAGTGGCCATTCCCGTATTTTTTATGAGCTTTGCCTTGCACAACGCGCACCCGTAAACAGTCGGATGCAAAGAAATGAGATAAATCGGATCCCTCAGAGTCTCATCGACTGACATCGGGGGACCCCCGATGACGCCCTCGTCTTCGGATGCCACACCTTCTTCTTGGTCCCCGTGCTCGCCATTGTCTACATCCGAGTCCTCTGGTTGAGCACCTTCATGCTCCGAGCCTGAATCGGATTCATCGGATTCCGTGTCATTCAGACCCATGGCCTCGCTCGTGGGATGGTCCACAGACAATTCTTCCTCTTCCTCCCGTCTTTTTCGCTTTCTCTCTACTCGTTTGAACATTGGGATAGACTGGATCGCCTAGCTGGTGTACAAGTTTGGGTTAATCAATGTGTACAGCCACCTACTCCTTGTTTTCTTCCGTTCATGCATCATCGGGGTACTCGACTACTCAGATTGAGGGATGTCCAACCGGGCCATGTCCTCAAAAGATGTCGCCATATACAGACTAGAACCACTCCACGTCCTGTTGAAGAATCGGAGGGTTCCGTCTCCCAGGGTCCTGTGCATGCTCATCTCTCTGGCGACATAAAACATGTCGCAAAAGTCACGGAACAGCTCCTCAGCGCAGCCTCTAGATCTCGGATACTACCTGCGTCAGGGTGGAGACATAAGAAGTCATTGAGGGGAGAAGAGAAACGACTTGAGAAGGATGTCCGTGCCCCTGGGACGCTTAGACCACCGACAAAACAACTGTCTGCATGGCAGGAAGCAGCAGTGGACCCTACTTTGGAGCCAGACGAGACATACGAGCCCAGAGCAAGTGATATTCCAACTCCTGGCGCGTACGTCGACATTCGCAGGTACATGGTGGTTGTAATCCAGCACCCGGTGTCAGCTTACTGTAACTTAGGGATTTGACCTCCGCATCGGGGATTGTCCTTGGCCATGCCTTGGTTGATAACCGCAATTATATCCTCTCCCTTACCCTTACTGGGGATATACTTACCCATTATGTTGCCGACATCTTCTTCGAAATCGCTCAAATGGTCCCTCGTGATCTCGTGGAAAGGGCTGGCGTTGCTTTAATACCGACCAGCAGGACAGAGGTCAATGCACGCGTGGAAATTCTTCGGCGTCTGAGGGAGGTCGAGCGTCGAGTTGCCCAGTCCTATTGTGCTATCGGCAGTCGGAATGTCACACTCTACCCTCTTGTCAGATCTTCGAGTCCTGACAAGTGGTCGACCGTCACAGTACCACAAGCTGCAGAGCACATATCTAGTCCGCAAGACTTAGACCATTACAACCTACTGGCGACGCACCGCTATCTAATGAACCACACTGTCGAGTTTGTCCCGCATTTCCTTTCCCATCGCACGGTCCAGGTGTGGGCCGTCCGTCCGCAGTCCCAAGTTAACAAATTGATTGCTGTTAGAGACTTGATTTATCAGTCTAGTCCTGCGATCGACTCCTTTGTATTCAAAGCCCGTTCGATCATGGCAACCAATAGAAAGCGTTGTATAGAGTCATGGAAGGAGCGCCCTACCCAAGAACTGAACACGGATGTTCGGTACACACAAGAAGATCGCCTAATCGCTGATGTGCTACGCCATTCCCTTCACCGTCGTCGCCAAATTCGTGCTGACCCCTATTCCCTTGTCGTGACGACCGTGCTCAAAAAATTGGTCGCTGCAGAAGTAATTGACACTGCGGTCTTACATCAGGTGTTGGTTGATTTGGGTCACCTGGCACCATGGGACGATTTAGCATCGAGGTGGCCAGAATTTGATCTCGATCACACCCCAGACGAGAAGTCAGCGAAGGTTATTGCTCAGGATCAGATAGTTCAAGAGAACCTAGCAAAAGTAACCTCGGCTAACTCGCAAAGTAACATTCCTCTTAGCCCGGAGGATCTCTACCTTCGCGACCCGGTTGAACATTTGCGGCATGATTTTGGCAACTTGCCTGTTTATGTTGTCGATGATATCGGTGCTGAAGAGCTAGACGATGGGTTGTCCATCGAGCCCATTACTTCCGAGCCTGGCGCTGCCTGGATACATGTCCATGTCGCAGACCCTACAGCTGTTATACCTCCCACGCACGTCTTCGCACAAGAAGCACACAAAATGGGGTTTTCAGCATATTTCGCGCACAGAACATGGCCCATGCTCCCCAAGTCCTTGTCGCTATCAAAAATGAGTTTAGGCTCAGAGTCTGGATCTGGACATCCCGAGCGTGTGCTTACTTTCAGCTTCAAACTTGACGCTACGGGGAACATGGTGGACTACGGGGTCCGGGCGGCGTTGATTCGTAACGTCGTCACAGTGGACTATGATAGTGTAGACCACCTTCTCGGGTCAGTCGTAGGCCACGAATCCCTCCATCCCTTTGACCCCCCGGGCCGCTCCCCCACACCTCCTGTGACAAACTTGAGTGCCGAGCACATCAACAATCTGTGTCTCATCACTGAGGCAGTTTCGCGCCACAGGCAACGCAATCTGGATTCCAGTAATTACTTTTACACTGCACTGTCTAAAGCCAGAATTACTGTCAATCCCAGGCCTCTGATCGGAGCCCCTCTAGACTGTCCTGATCCCTATCGCTTCCGTGGTTTCCCATCCCTGACCTATGCGGTCGTTGGACAACAAATGCAAAGCTTTGGTGCGCGCATGACCATCTCGGAATGCATGAAAGCTGCGTGTCGTGTGGCCTCTCGTTGGTCTTTGGAACACGGAGTTCCGATGCTGAGAAGAACATCCAAGCCGCCTGTATGTCTTGGAGACCCCCAGGCTGTGCAAAAGTTGCTGGCGATGCGGGATTCGGATGGTTATGTGGATTTCTGCGCGGTACAGAAATCGAACATATATATACCCCCCGTGGAGCACACACTCGAGCCTGCAATGCATTGGAGCATGGGAGTCCCAGACCGTGAGGGTTATATCCGTGTCACCTCACCACTACGGCGCTACAACGATCTTGTGGCACATTGGCAGATCAAGTATGCGCTGCTCAACCCCGGGACAAACACCTGGCCGTTTTCACCGGCATGGTTGGAAGAGTATGCACCTGAGATCAAGAAGAAGGAGAAGGAATATAAGCGCGCAGAGAGACTTCACGCCGACTTTTGGTCCCATCTGTATCTCAAACGCTTCATGGAAGATCCTCAACCAGAAACCGGTCGTCATGACCCACTACGACTCTTGAATGCTACCGTTTCTGGCGTTCGTCTCGGTGGGACTGGGACGACTAATTCATTAGTCTGTCACATACCCTCGCTCGGATTGCTTGGGTCATTGGTTGCGCCGCCAAGTGAGGTATTGGGGGTTGGTGACACTATCAAGGTACAGATAAAGGACATTGAGCTGGGTATCCAACCTCAACTCCACCTGTCATTGAGAGAGAGTTGACATGTAGGGCGCCGAGTATTATGGTCTCAGACGTGCAAAGGAGCACTTGTCCGTCATACTTGAACGACGATGTCACTTTTGATCTATGGATGCAGACTGTCCTTGAGGTCAGACCACCCTGAACGTGTGGAGAAGTTCTGTCGCGCTACAAGGTCAAGTCTGGTAGACTGTCCTCCGGCATTTTGGGATGCAGTAATAAGAAGCGTGGCCTGATTTCGGTGTTACAGAAAAGGGACGCTGACTAAGCAACAGTATTTCATCGCATCCACCGTTTCTCCCTCCTCTTCCTTCCTGGGACGCGCTTCAATGTCGGCCAACAGTACGTTGCCCGTCGCAGGCTACGTGGCCTCTGTGCTGGGATCTTTCCAAGCCCATCTCACAAACTTGTCGGGACGCGCCATCCTTCTCCTGGTCGTCTTTTCACCGTTCGCGGCCATTGTCCTAAACATTCTTAGGCAGCTGGTACGTACTCATGGTGCATACTGAACTGAATTGACACGTCTGCAGGTTCTTCCTCGCGACCCTTCGTTACCTCCGGAAGTGTTCCATCTTGTTCCCATCTTTGGTTCTGCAATTTCGTATGGCAACGATCCATTGAAGTTCTTCGCTCAATGTAGAGAGAAGGTATGCCCGACACACTGTGGTATGGGTTCTTCGACCAATTACGTCGTGCTTGGCAGTATGGGAATGTCTTCACGTTTATCTTGTTGGGTCGCAAGGTAACCGTCACACTCAGTTCCAAGGGCAACAACTTTGTTCTTGGTGGCAAAAGCATGGCATTCTCCGCAGAGGATGCTTACAAGGTGTGTAGCGTCCTGTCACGTTTTACTGTCGACTGACCGTCTCTCAGCATCTAACAACCCCCGTTTTTGGTAAAGATGTTGTCTACGATGTCCCCAATGAGGTGTTCATGGAACAGAAGAAGTTTGTCAAAGTTGGTCTCTCGATCGAAAACTTCCGCACCTATGTCGGTATGGTCGAGAACGAGGTTGACCACTTCATGAGGACGGATGCGACATTCTTGGTCTTCCAGATGAACGACATCAATGAATGGGGACGCTTCGATGTTACAGACGTTATGGCACAAGTCATAATCTTGACTGCGTCACGGACACTTCAAGGTACCGAGGTTCGCGAAAACCTCGACAAGTCGTTCTCAGAATTGTTTGATGCATTGGATGGTGGATTCACACCCGTCAACTTCCTTTTCCCCAATCTTCCTTTGGCGAGTTATCATAAACGGGACGAAGCGCATAAGAAAATGAGCGAATTCTACATTGACATCATCCGGAAACGCAGGCAATCCTGTGTTGTGAGTCCAGCCTTCTATCGCGTTCAGCCATGTGCTCATGTCTGTGACAGGATGCGCAAGATATGATTTCTGCACTCATTTCTCAAAAGTATCGGGACGGTAGAGCACTCCCGGATCACGAGATTGCACATATCCTGATCGCGCTTCTTATGGCGGGACAACACACTAGTTCCGCTACTGCCTCTTGGGCTCTTCTTCACCTCGCAGATGACCTAGAAATACAGCAAGTCTCCGCCTTCACTGTTCTTGATACCTCTTATTCATTACCTTTATCTAGAGCGGCATTCTACCAAGAACAGGTGAAACACTTCGGTAATCCTGATGGTTCATTTAGGAGTATGACTTATGAGGAGCTTCGTGAACTGCCTGTCATGGACTCGGTCATCCGGGAGACGCTCCGTCTCCACCCACCCATTCACAGTATTATGCGTTATGTTCGCTCTGATGTTCCCGTTCCGCCCTCTCTTGCTGCGCCTTCAAAAGATGGAACTTTTGTCGTCCCCCGTGGTCACTACGTTCTTGCTTCTCCAAGTGTCAGCCAGGTCGACCCACAGATCTGGCTCAATCCGCATAGCTGGGACCCAACTCGGTGGAGCGATCCTGAAGGTGCTGCAGCTCAAGCGTTCAAGACTTATTCGGATGAATTTGGCGAGAAGATTGACTTTGGATTTGGCGCTGTAAGCAAGGGAACGGAAAGTCCTTACCAGCCGTTCGGTGCTGGCCGGCACCGATGCATTGGCGAGCAGGTAGTTCAGGACCCATCTTCGTTGGACGTTGTTGGCTCAGATGTTCTTTATTCAGTTCGCGTACTTGCAATTGGGTACCATTCTTGCAACACTGTTGCGCCAAGTAGAGATCAGACTGGACCAGCCCTTACCACAGCACAATTATCATGTATGTGTGTCCTTGGTCTTTGTTATGCCATACGCTCAGCTTCCTCCATCCAGACCATGATCACAATGCCCAAGAAGCCGCGTAATATTTGCTACAGACGCCGAGTCTTTGAAAATTAGACACTACTACTTTGTTATGCACAATAGATGCTAGATAATTTAGTCGTTGTCGCCTATCACGTGACTTTGAATGGGAGAGCACTGAACCAGCCAAGACGTCTGAACCAAACCAAACCTGTCCTATGGCGTCGATGCTTCCTGTCGTCTTCATGCTCGTCGTTGTGCTGGGGTTAATGGCTTGTGGATACTTGTTCGTCCCGAAGGGTTCCCAGCAAACGTGAGTGGCAGCTGACAATCAGATGAACACCCAGGAACTGAGCACACCGCCAACACAGAACTATTCGGACTGCCATTCTCCTCACCCTTTCGTCGTGTTATCTCATGTGGATGATCACCTACATGGCACAGCTACATCCTCTCATCGGTCAGTCTGAAACATCTCCGTCCGCCCTGTCAGTTCAACTCACCACGGAGCAAACACACAGCACCTTATAGGACGGAGCGGGAAGCCTGACGAGTACCAGTGCCTGGTGCTCGTCCGCCGCTGTCAGTTTGATACATGTCTGCCAGAGCCCGGTTCTGCTAGACGTACATGAGTTAGGTACTAATCTGGATCTATTTAAGTAATCCACTCCAAGTCGACCCTCGGCCGTGTTGACGGGAAGTCGTGACACTACTGGACTTTCACTCTGAGCAGGTCGTGTCTGCCCAGCCCCCGCTCCAATTCGTGTTCCAAGTATCCCCGTCTCCACTGACTCGTGACCAGCCATTGTCTCCAGAGCACCACGGGGTACTGTCGTGCGTCATACCCATGTACACTCCAGAGTCGAACGAGCTTTCTTCTTCGTCACAGTCTAGTTCATCAATCTCGCAACTAACGCTCTCGCTCTCCGTCGGTGCAGTTTGTTCGGACAACCGGTCGGCAAGCCCCCTCACCAGTCGAACCTGCCAGTTTCCGCGTCGTTGACCAGCAATTTTCTGTAACTCTAGCTCCGTGCTCTGTTCTGCGGCGTCGAGCATCACCTCTATGGACCCACCACACAAGACTGGTAGGTCATTGGTGGACCAGAGCTCGTGAACCTCAAGGCTCGTTTCTCCCCATTGCCGAAACTTGAGAATCATTGCTTCCTCGACTTTCCTCAGGTCTGCAGGGCACCCTGCGCGCGGATGCGCTTCATGGCGGTGCCTCGCCACTAACGTGTGGGGTCCCCTCATCGCAATACGAACGGCCTGCGTTCCGTGCTCCCGTGCTGCATTGGAGAAGTGGTCATTCAGCCGCCTAAAGGACGCAACCTGGGTGGCGCCACCCAAGGCATCGTCCCGTCCCCAAGGGTCCTGTTGGTCGGGTATCCCTATAGTTGCGGTCTCCACCGCGTACCCCCACTGGTGCGCGACACTTTGGCACCACTGAACAAACTCGTCAACGGTCCACTCGAACTTGTGGTCGGAGTGCCTGAACACACGGTCGGTCCGGCCGGTCGGGTCGAGATGCCCTTTCGGATCCACAGCCCCGGGTGGGGACCATCGTCGGTTGAAAGTATACGACGGAGTAGTGATAAGGAACACGCGAGGCTGATACACACCGAGTACGATGGGGGCAAGTTGCACGAGGACGACTTCCGTTAGATGCTCGATGCTGCGTCACATCACCCCCCACACGCAGGTGTGCTCGTCAGCGGGACGGAGGAGTAGCGTGTACGCGATGAGAAACACCTTACAGTTCACTGGCAACGATGCACTGTACGTTGACGAACGCGGGATTGACTGTGTCGACGCTGCCGTGCCATAGTTCGACGTCCAGGGCCTCCCAGCGCGTGTAGAGAGGGTTGGCTGACGCCGGGGATGTGCACTGAGCGGCGATCTCTAGTTGGGAGGTTGAAATGTCGAGTCCTACGACGCGTGTAACATGCAGATCGGGGGTGTCTTCGTCGTGTAAGCCAACGTTGCAAAAGAGCGAGGACAACTCGTGATCATCGTCTTGGAAGTGATGCGGTCTCAGACACGGGGCGGGCTGGCAGAGCGTTGCAAGGAGTAAGCCTTCGCCACATCCGATATCTAGGATCTACACGCTTGGATCAGTGCGAGACGGGGCGGATCTCGATTGCTACACAAACCTCGGTGAGTCGCTCACGTCGGAGAACGTCCAGCACCCATATTCTGCGTTGGTGATACAGAGGAGGAAAGAATGTGACCTTGACGAGTTCGCGGTCACCTTGCATGACTGGGTCATCGAGCGATCGTCGGAGCAGAAACGGGACCAAAAGCGGGTGTGCACGGTGCGACACAGGGGGGGAGGGAGTGCGGAAGTACTTGTTCACAAGAATACCACATACAACGTACGAGAAGCACTTGGTCGGAGGAGACCCAATAAAGCCACCTGGAACCGTCGCAGATGCTGTCAAGTACACGAGCAAACAGCGATATGTACAAATGCGACACTACGACCCACTCAGAGACACAAACGGAGAAAGGAATATAAGCAGTTGAACAAGGTCTGCAATGCTCAGGTAAACCTAGGAGAATAATACAAGTGTGACCAGTGTAATGTATGAACGCTCGAAGTGGGGGAACGTCTACTCGGAATGTCCTATGAACACAAGAAGACATGTTGGGGACTCTCTCCACGCGGAAGACAGAAAGGTGTAAGCGATGGCAGCATCAGACCAGAGCGGCCGATTGTAAGTAACCCCGGAAAATGGAGTCCCGAACTGGATGCTCAGTGAGGAATGGAATGGAATGCGAGCGCGAACACCTACCGTTACCAATAATACTCTGCGTAGCTTTCGTATCCTAGGATAGCCAAGTACAAATCAATGGGATGCAACGGACCTTGGAACAAGTAGAACACTAACCGTAACATTGGTCAAGTGTGTATATAGGACTCGCCGATTTTCATTATTCCTCCTGTGGACCTGCAAAAAATGTGCCCGGAAATACTGTACAACTGATTCGTACTCATTGGCACGGTCGCCATATGACAAGATACTTCCTCCATGTGAGCGAGGAGTTAACGGTACGACAGGGACATACTATTTGGAGACCAGCAAGCCTTGCTCCAGCTTTTTTCTCAGGATGTCCGTCTTATCTGTCAAATGAACGTCGATTTAGCCCCCGTTCTTGATATGTGCGACCGACATACTGAGGAACAAGACTAGATGGACCTTTTTGAGGAGCTGATTAGAACAAATCTGGGTGAAGAGTTGCAGGGAGTCGTCAATACGATTCGTGCGAGGATCTTCTTCCAGATACTATGTTCCGGTGCACGAATTCAACTAGGGTATATACTTTTTGAGGAAGACGCACCTGATCAAAGGCACTGATTGGGCTAACAAAAATGATAGCGTTCGCATCGTCAAAGTATGGCACCCACGAGTGACGCTGCCCTCTGGCACCGCCAACGTCAAAGAGATGCCATGATACGGTCTTTCCGTGAATATCCACGTCGAAGATATGCTCGGCAACACCCATCGTCTGGATACGGGCGTGCAGGATATCATCTTTTGCAAATCAGCCAGTGACAGTATGAAATTAATCCATTAAGACCTACCTGTCGACGGGATATACCCTGGAGCAGCGATGCGAGCAATGTTATTTAAAAAGCTACAGAGGCAGATGGTCAACGAGATGACCGCATATATGTGCTACTTACAATTCCGACCACTCGTCGAGCTTCAGCTTTCTCTTGGAAATCAAAGCACGAACAATCGGATGTTCCCAGAGGGTTGTTATGTCTTCCCGTGATTGGTCTAACATTGAGGCGACATTGTCGACTAGAGCATCTGGATCGACGTCGGTCGATAAAGCCGTACTAGGACGCTCAGCAGATAGTCTTGTATTGTCTGTCTCCGTTCGCTTTGATCGCATCCCAATGAGCTTCTGACCGGTATAAATGGTCCTCGCCTGCCAGCCACTGCGAACATATACTTCTCCCTTGCCAGATCCTGACACAGAGACACCACCGCTAAGCCGGTCAGCAAGTTCAGGTTCTGTATTTACGAGGAACAGAAGACGACGGCGCAAGTCCGAGATGGCGGAGTATTTTGTAGGGCTTAAAGCTATAGGGCTTGGAAGTTCCGCATCCAAAGAGGGAGTGCCGAGACGTAAATCCACGAAGCTGGCGCGAGATGTCCCAACCAAAAGGGGAGCATCCTGGCTGAACTCTTGGCGTTCCAGCGTACTATGGGAGTCAGAGCCATCGTCTATGTCGTCCCATACCTCCAGGGTAACGAGGATTTTTTTGATGGAACGGACGATGTTGAAATACACAACGGTTCTCCAGGACATGCGCTCACTCTCGAGCGAAGCCGGGCTGTACATGAGTTGGAATTGCTTCTGCAGTGTCGACTTGCCTGATTCGGCTTGGCCCAAGAGCAACAGCTTGGGAACGGAGAGCATCAGTCCCCCTCGAATGAAATGCTAGGTAGGTTTAAACGATGAATGTCACCTTAACGTCGCTCTTAGATTTTTTGAGCTTCTCCCGTTCAATTCTCAGCTCTTCGTCGATCTGTTCGGATATGCGACGAGCCTCTGCCTCCTGTTGCAGACGCGCTTGGCGATCGTTTGCGGATTCTGTCGGGGGGGGACGGATTGCGACGGAAAGGGGGTCATCTTGGCTGCGAATGGATGGCGTCCGCAACATGGTGACGGTTCGAGGCCAAGAGCGACAGCTGCACGCGAGACGTTCCTTAGCAAAACTACTAAACAACCCGACAGTCACGCGTTACATTGATTGTCACGACATGGTCAGTTCGTTCTGATCCACCACCATCGCGCATATACTCACGTTCCCGTCCGCTAGTCCGTGACACTTCATACCTCTCATGGCGAACTCAAAGTACGTTCTATCAAACTTTCTGAACCCTTCTGCAATTTTTTTCAAGATCGAGGTGTTCTGTGAGGCAGTGCCGAAAACCGCAGAAGTGCGTAATGCCACCGTGAATTGGTCTTCCGCATTTCATATCCTGGCCCCAGAACTTCTTGGCCCTCTGCGCGTCTGGCTATTATAACGAGTGTATCTTTCACAGAAATATCAGAGGTTTTATGATTCAGACGGGCGACCCGTCTGGCTCAGGCAAAGGTGGTCAGAGCATATGGGGTCAGCCTTTTGCAACTGAGATACGATCTACCCTCAAGGTGTGGAGCCTTCCGCGTGTAGTTAATCCCGGTTTCACAATCTCCGTTTCGCCAGTTCAATGACCGCGGTATGGTCGCCATGGCGAACTCGGGACCCGATACAAATAAATCCCAATTTTTCATCACGTATGCGAAGCAGCCACACCTTGACAGCAAATACACGATCTTTGGCAAGGTGATTGACGGCACCGAGTCAACGTTAGACTCGATGGAGCGTGTCCCTGTCAACAATAAGAACAGACCCCTCACCGAGATCAAACTTACCCATGTAGGGCATGAACTATGGCTGTGGAATGATGCCTAAAACTATTTCCTAGGTAACAATCCATGCTAATCCCATTGCTGATGCCCAACTAGCGGGTCGATGATGAGCCTCTTTACACAAATGTCCCTGCTGCGGATTACGTGTTGTTGTCAGGTATCGAATTTACCGTTTGATAAACCCGACCAGCTCTTTCTGCAATTCCCTTTGCTTTCTTGCCTCATCTAGATCATCTACGCTGCGGAGATCATACACAATGTCACGCGTCTTCCCAAAGTACACCTGTGGATGCTCGCATCAACTATCGTCCCATGAGTAGAAAGGAGCGGACCTCTTGAAGAAGGTTACGCATTTTGATCTCCATCTCCTCGATCATCCTTCCTGTATTGGTGATATGCGACGAAGAATCGTGCAGAGGCCAGTCTTGCTCCGTCTGGATCGTAAAAAGACGTAGAGTCAGAAACGCTCGAATTAAGAAGTGTGAGGTTTTGCGACTCACTTGTCGAGTCATGCTCCCACTCAAATTGACTTCTCCCGACGACTTCGAGCCGTGATCAGAAACTTTTTTCTCCCGGTTAGCAACGGCATGGGTTTGGGTGTCGTCGGTGCGCCGTGTGACAAGCTGAAGCATGACGGTGGACGTCAGCTTGTAGTGAGCCTGCCTCCCGCGTTCCGCCGTTTCGAAGACGTGTATCGAATCCCATGATCCCAATGGCTCCTCTAGATTGGAGGGATTCATCACTGGGGAGACTCAAGGTCAGTATCACTGGTGAGTGATCCCCGAATCGAATCGGAGGGTCTGGAGACCCAGCGAAAGCTGTCGAGGGGAGCCGTTGCGTACGCACCCTTTTTTAGTAGCACCACGCCAGCGAATCCACCGTCGTCGAGCTCCCAGAGGTAAACAGAAGAGACGCCCCCTTCGTAATATCTGTCGCGCGTGGCAAGGGTAGCGAAAAGATCTACGTCAACGCGGACATGATAGCCGGAACGGCGTACAATTCTCTATAGGTATCGAAGGCCTCGTTCGCCGTGATTTCGAGCTTGCGTAGTTTCGCACTCGGCGTCGTCCCTTCTTCGAGGGGTGGATCATACTCGTTGGACCACGGCGATCTGGAGGAAAACGTGGTCAGCGGTGACCACTTGAGAACCCTCGCGTCCACGGGTCGTCACCAGACGAAGAAGCGAGAGAGGACGATCGACGTCCCCCCGAAAGTGCAGCAGCAAGTGGCACGGTGATGGATGTCGGGGGAAAGACCCACAAAGCGGACGCTCACCGATAACTATCGCCGTCTCTGTTATAGTCGCAAGCAAGATATTCTTTTCCGGTTGCGCGGTCCGTCAGGACTTTGAGTGGCTGGTCGACGCTACCGAGGAGGTCGTCGGCGTAGTCGGGACAGATCCGGATAAGAGCGTTCACGTTTTCTTCTACACGGGTCGGCGGGAGGCGCCGCATGAGATCGAGCATCGAGTCCACTGGATCAGCCATGTCGTTGAGCGGGAGACGGCGCGTCACTGGACGGTACCGTCGCTGCGGGGGGCGGGGGCTGCACAACGTCGTGTCAAACGCACGCAGCAATCGGCAAGCGCGGCTCTTAAAAATAGTATATGGACCTACACTACCATACTCTACCGACTCCCCTCCCGAGCCCGTCCTGCACACCATCAACGTATGCAGCCTTGACCTCGTCCGTCTCTTTGCCCTGGACGCGTCCTACGTCACGCGTGAAGGGATCTGTTGCACTCTTCTCGCTGGCCAGCGTCATCACGTTGAATTTGTGGAGCCTGTAGTAGTCCCTCAGGATGCTCACACCGCACACGCTCTGCAGCCCCGCGCCTGAGTCGTTCGCTACAAGGACCGAGCGGACGGGACAAGCACACCTTGAACACCTCGACAAGCACAAACACGTCCGGGTCGTCCAGGTCAACCACATAATTTTCAGGCATGCACTTGGCTATTTCGTCGATGATATCCGTCCGAACCAGCGTGTTGTGATTGCGCATGCGCAGTTCAATCTTGTACTAGAATGACGAACGCCGTTGGGAACGAAGAAAAAAGCAGGCCATGAACCGCACCTTGTGTGCCGGAACGGTGTCGGCACTGTTCTCAGCCTCGGCGAAAAACGAGGCGAACACGCGTCGACAGAGAGAGCGTATCTCTGGAAGATTGGCCACACAAGATCCAGAGACGGGGACGAGCCTGTGCGTGTACCTTGAAACGTGTCAAAAGACGTGACTGGCCTTGCAAGCGTTGGTGTCCGTACTTTGTCCTCGCCACGCCCGTCCTCCGCACGTTCTCGGCATGTGTGACGATCAACTTGACCGGATCTACCGGGGGCCTGCAAGAAATAAAGACCACTGGGCGACGTTAATTCTGTGTGCTGGCGTCGACGTCGACGTTCTTACCGCAAGGCGTGTTTGTCTGGCAGTTGGCTGGAAGAGGAAGTCATAGACGCGAGCATGCGAGGATGAGCTGCCCACCACGAACCGAATCGCGTGTCCGTCCGTGGACGCTTGATGGTGGCGAGTTCCCGTGCGACGAGGGCTTCCAAGTCGGCGTCATCACCTCCATCGTCTGAAGTCTGGCGTTCTCCAGTCTGATCCCTGCCCTCTGTTGGCCACAGTTCGACGGCTAGCTGATCATGATGATGCTGAGCCGAGGCGATCGAAGAGCAGAAGAGGGCTCACCGACTCAAACAAGTCATAGAGTTCACCGACGGTTTGCTTCTCCTTTCCCTTGACACAGCTAGCCCAGACACCCGGACCGTCGATGGTTCGTTTTGCCCAAGTAGGGGTCGGGCCATCCTGGGTCCATGAGATTACGAACCATGCACTGTCCTGAACGCATACCGAGCGATATTTTCGTTTCCGGGGCTGTCGAGGGGTCTCTGACATTTTGCTTCCAATGTTCTCTTGAGGGGTTGTGTCTGACGAGCGTCAGGCCGTGAACCCGCGGTGGACTTGGGGCCGCATGGACGAGGAGTACCGTCGTCGCGTCGGACAGCACGTCACTATAAGCTCCAAGGTATGTAAGCTAACAAGTAGCACGCCGTCTGTCCTGTGCCCGATACACTACACCGTCGAGATAAAGAGCCCCATTAAGTGAAATATAATAACATGTCCCGTTGTGTTTCCTGGACGGAGGTACCTCCAGCCAGCATTACCATCGTCTTTCCGCTGCTTTGCAGCATGACCACACGCGCTCAGTCGTCCTCGTCCTCATCCTCGTCCTCGTTGCCTTTCTCCCCACCAGTCCATTTCCGCTCCCACAGTGGAAGTGGTGTATCTGGTCGAGGATGGAGCAACGGGTGATCGGGTGGTAAGGAGCTGCGAGCCACATGGAGTCGCTGCATCAACGATTCCCGCTCCGACAGCAACACATGCAAGTAGTCGATGGCTAGAGAAGGGCGATAAGGACCCGGCAGAGTCCGCACGACGATGCTCACTCTTTGATAACACGACGTTCTCGCTCCTGGGCCCCGCCCGGCCATCGATTCGCTCGCTCTCATCGCCCAGTGCCTTTGCCTTTCCTCTCCGTCGATTCCTGGGCTTCCCATCCACAAGCTGCTGTTCGTCCTCTGCCTGGCACGCCTCTCTGAGCGCTGGCACGATGTCGCAAAGAGCGTCATAGCCCCTGCGGATATTCGCCCTGCGTTTTTGCTCGGATTGGATGTGATTCGCCTTTTTCTGTGACGGCGACAACAATGCGGCCCTGCTTTGTGGTGGCAGCTGCGGTTCGTCGGGGTTCTGGAGGGCAGAGGGACGACGTCGCTTGTTCGACGACTTTGCATCGGGGGGAGGAGAGCGCTTCGCTGATGAGGACAGGAGCCCCGCAGGTGACGAGGAGGATGGCAAGAGATCGGCAGGAGATTGCCTAGACGACGACGACGACGAACTGTGATCATATGAGTTGGGATCCGCGCGAATTCGGGCGAGATCCGTAGCGACATGGTAGAAAGGAAGCTGTGAGAGCTGGCCGTGCGGGTTCGATGGGCCCGGATGTGTGGACAGCGGAATCGCCAACTCGGCGTCGTCGGGATGGCTATGCAAGGATCTGTGCTGCCTCGTCGGGTGCGAGAGCGCGAGTGGATGGGTCTGTGTCTGTTGCTGTCCGTATAGCGACGTGCTGGGGCTCTCTCTGGAGGAGTACGGGCCGAGTGAACAGCGCCAGTTGTCCCTGTCGAGCGACATGAGATCTTTGGTCGCCTTCGTGAGGGCTTCTGTCCCGCTCGCGGGTGGCATGTGTTCATGGGATATGTCGAACTGCATGCTCCAGTCCACGGGGAATGCAGCGGTGTCGAGGAAGGACTGGAATGCGCGGGACTCTGTGGGGGTCAGCAGCGACATTGTGTGTGCGGATGATACCAAGGGCGCAGTCTCCTGAGGACGAGTGCTCGATGGCAGCTGCACCGAATGGACAACGTCCCCAGGCCTGTGGGCAGCGCTGCCCCTCGTGGGTTCCATTTTTGGGCGATTCATGTGGAGCCCTGCTTAGCTAATCATGAGCGAGCACGTTCGACCCTCTCTGTCTGTCTGTCTGGGATTCGGGGGTGGCGAGTGGCCCAGTGCTCATATGCTTTGGGTGGCCGGGGGAGAGGAGGGCGAGGAGGGGAGATGATTTGGAAATGGACTATTCCTGGGCAGGATCTACTGCCATGGAAGCGAGCTGTCATTCCGTCCGAGTCTTACATTGGGGAAATGATTTCAGTTCGCGAGAGGGGCCTGCGATTTGGAAACAAGACATTGGCCCGAACTCGGCCCCACAACCACCTTCCGGTCCATGCGCTGGACATCGGTCGGGTGTGCAACTCCTGGCACGGACGTTCAAGACAGCCTGACATTTCGTCGGACGACGACGACAGACGTCACATGCTACCTACATCACGACTCCCGCTGCGAGCACAACAGCGGGTTCAGCATCGATATACCCTGATAGGCCAGCCTGTGTGCCCAGCGTCCACTCGCATCGATGAAGAGTGCCCCAGTGGAGCGCGGAACTGCTGGATCGGGTCCCAGGAGCATCGCACCTGCCTGCATGTCAAATAAATGTCAGCAATCACGACGGTCGGACGTCGACGTGCAACGAGGATATCGCACGCTCGTCCGACACGCACTCGGTCGAGAATTGATGTTGGTCCTCGAACGTGGCGACCAAGTGGAGGGATGCGTCACCTGGCAACCACGATGGCCACTGATACGGTACCAGTCTGGGGTGAGTGCCTGCTGCATCAGTAGTCGGGAACTCCGAAAGAGTCGACGAACGTGGTCGTGTTCTGCGACAAGAAGTTTGAGAAGAAGCAAGACAGGAAGTTATGCCTCTCAACCAAACGACGGCTAGTATCGAATCCAGGAAAGAAAGAAGGAAGGAAAGGAAAAAAAAAAAAAAAAAAAAAAAAAAAAAGGTCAGTAATATCGACACCCGAGTTGTAAACGATCCCGCTTACAGATGAAATCATCAGGATTGAAAGAAGCCCAAGTAATTCAGATGCACAGCAAACTATCTAGATTATTAATTATGAAAATCTTGTTTGGCCAGGGTCACGGATCTATGTTGGAAACACCGTGAGGGGGCAGTAGCATAAGCGATACATTGAAGAGCAGACTATGCAAAGAATAGAGCAGTGTGATGAGGTCGAGGGAAATTCGTGGTATAGTTTTAAAAGAGTAGAGATATAGCGTCCCCAGAACGTCGCAGGCAACGTGAGACCGGCCTCAACATGCTTAACAGTGATTCAAAGGGTGTGAAAATCCACGGGAAAGCCTGGAGATCGCACAGCTGCTCCCAGAACAAAAAAAGGAGAACTGCATTCTACCGTTGGGCTGCCAGCGACGAGAGGGATAACCCTTGTGCAAGCTCGGGCTTCCACGCGACTCTTCGAGAGGCTTCCGCGTAGTCGACCCATTCTCTTCTGCGTTCCTTGCTTTCGAGCCAGTCCTTGTCTAGAGAGGATACTTCAAGTTCGTAAAAGTGATATGTCGTTGAAGGCGACTTGATCGTCGTCACATATCGTGTGATTCTGCCGCGAACGCCCGCTAAAAGTCAAGAGCACGGGAGGGAATGGGATAAGACATTCATCAGGAGATGGGATGACGGATAGAGGGACGATGGGTGAGACCTTCCTCTAAGGCTTCCCGCGAGGCTGCTGCCTCCAACACGACATCTGAGGGCTCCCAGCCCCCTTTTGGCACTTGAAAAAGACGCGTCAGCTGGGGAGGCAACGAGAGCGCGCGGGCGAGAACTGGGTGCATGGCAGACACACATGTCCCCTTACAGGGCACGAAGCGACGGGAGAAGGACGGGAGAAGACGCACAGACCCACAAGTCTTGACGTTTTCGGCTTGTGATGACGAGCACCTTGCCCGCGGCGCTCGTGATCGGAATTGCGCAACATACCACGCGAGGAACGTCGCGTCCTTTCGTGCCCATTTTGCAGGGTGACCGAGATGCGGGTGTACGGATGGCGTGCAGGATCAGAGGGCGGACTCGTGGCGAAATGATGCAGTGGCGCCGAGACCGACGCTGGTACAAAGGTGAGCAGGTTCGCGACAGAGACGGGGGGTGTCCGACCTGGACGGTGGCGAGATGGGTGCTGTGGAGGACCGCGGGGGCGGTGCGGGGAGGCGAACGTATGTACCCTGGAAGAGTGGGTGGAGACAGGGGAACGTGGCGAGACGAGGGGTGTCGGAAAGACGATGGACGAGGGGGAACCCTGGAGCAAGTTTTTGAATGCAAGTGGTCGTGTGTCTGAATGACGCTCTGGCGGGCATCCACAGGACGTGTACGACAGGCGGACCAACGGCGTTGCCACTGCACGCACGTTCGCCGGCATCGCCACCGCACCCACTGACCCAGCAAATGGCCTGAATCCGTCGCATCGATGACTTCTTGCGAGAAGCCATCGTCTCCTGCCAGAGAACCGTCCTTAAACGAGCAAGGCAGGCACATGCGACCGCTAATTTAAACGGTTCACGGCATGGCCTACGCGCCGAATCTCGGGAACAGTTCACTCCACCAGGGCATCCACTGCTATTCGAGCACGTTTCTACCACTACACTAGGCCTCCTCTTCCCAGCATAGACCCCACGCCGGCTTCTATTCATTCCATCTGAAAACAGCCCAGTCGGCGTGAGACCAGCAACACAGAGCAGACACCACCGCTTACGCGACGAGGAACATGCACAACACACCAATCGCCATCGCACCGAACTTGAGAAGCCCCCCGTCAGCCGCCCAAATATATCGAGGAAGAAACCCGCCGTACCTCCCGCAGTGCCTGCGCTCCGCTTTTACTCTCCGCCAGCAGTCTGATGTCCACACGTCATGAGCATCGACACGCATGATCGACTCGGGACTCACGTAGGCAGCACAGCAACAGCACCGATGTACAGAAATCCGCCAGCGACGAACGGAACCACCTTCACCACACATCAGACAACTCCCCACCACGCAGTCCACCCGACTCGACGGACGTACCAAATCCGCAGGCTGTACCGTGGTGCCAAGCATTCCAGAAGCATCTTGCCTCACACCTGCCGCTAAATTGACTGACACTGGTTCCGTGCCAGTTGCTGACAAAGCATGAACTGCTATCCCCATGAATGTCCTGTTTACGAAATGCATTAATGAAACGTCCGACAGCCCAATGACTGCCAGCTGCCACTCACCCAACCTAATCAAAATCGTGCACGATGTCTGAATCCAATGCCCCTCGAAATCGTGAAAACGTACAAATGCACCAATAGCAGTCAAAAACTGCGATCGCATAGCCTGTCGTTTGCTAAACCCGCTCCGAACCAAGATCGAGTAGTCAGCGATCTCATGAGGTATTTCGTGCGCAAAGCAGGCCAAGGTAGTCGTTGCACCAATTAGGGGAGATGAGTAAAAAGACGCAGCCATGCTGGAAACAGCGTTAGCCAAGAGGGCGTCCAAATCCATTCAGTGACTCACGCTAGCCCATCCGTTCTATCGGAGGGTGTTAGTACGGACGGAAACACGATCGGGAATATACACCGCACATGTTATGGACAAAATCACCAAAAAGGTTCAAATACGCCGAAAGCTTCGAAGGGCCCGTGGCTGGTTGCACCACACTGACTGGATCTGGTTGGCCACCTCCAGACCCCTTCTCCCCGCTTCTGTGCCGCAAACCATCGGCTGACGGTGTGACTGATGTACCAGATACGACGGCATGGGGTGTTGCATCTACATGTAAGTGGGAATGACCATGCGAATCACCCTCGGGTCCTTCATCACCACCAAGAACTCGCAGGGTCTTTTCCATGATGAAAAATGCAGAAAAGCCAACAAAAATAGCAAGCCTACCGACCAACATTGAATCATTGAAATATATCCACCAGAGTCCACTTACCCGATCAGTATATTTCGTTTGTCCTCCACTACCACAATATGAGCACCTGAACCTAGATGCTCGCCATGGAAGGCGTGAGGAACCAGATGCAGGAAGACATCAGACAGCAGGCCACCTGTCTACAGAATCCGTGGGATTAGATGATTCGAGATATGGGTACAAAGTGGGAACTAACGGCAAATGCAGTCATAGTATTGAGGGTACTTGCATCGATATCCGCGGGAATGAACGCAAGGATAAAGTTAGGTACCCTGAAACGTTGGCAAGCTGCTCAGCGAACCGGGCTTCGAAGTCATCCAAGCTCAAATAAACGTACGAGCTGATGTAAAACGTTCCCAGAACTGTGGGACGAACATTCACGAACGTGCCAGGAAATTTCATACGACGGGAACCACAAACCTGCATTCCACCCAGGGCCAAAGGGGAATAACCAGCTGAACACCTGTCGCATGATTGGAGACTCATCCTCTTCCACGGCGCGTTTGACGTCGCTCAGCTTCTGTACGGCGGCACAATCGTGGATGTCGGATTCCTAGGCGCAGGCGACACGTTGAGCAGTCAGCAGCGTGGAGTGGCCTAGAAGTACTTTGAGACGTTCACCAGTACGACTAACTTGGACTGTTCAGAACCGAGCACAGCGTATACAGTCAGTGCAAAACACAGCAAAAGAGTGACATGTAGTATGGTATATCCCCTTGACGCTCCCATGTGTAGAATTCGAGAGAGTGTCGCAAGTGAGTGTTGCTGTGATGCGTGCGGCTAACCTGGGCACAACGGTGTCAGCATCGGATATTATCCGAAATCCGCGCATGCAATAACACATCTTACCGAGCCAAACCCGTTCGTGTAAACGAATGGTCCCGGATATGTATCCCTCTGCAACAGAGCAGCTCGTTCTTGCTGCGGCGGAGAAGCTGATGGTCGCCACAATGGCACGCTATGACCCTTCTCATGATGTGTTTCACGGTAGGACCGCCTGTGGCCACCTGCATCCTTCCCTTTGACCTTTCATGTCTTGGAACAATCAGTCCAGCGCGTAAGGAAGACGGCCTTGTCTCTCGCACGCTCGCTTTCACATAAAAATCCCGATCTACTAGTTGTGGACCTTGCCGCACTCTTGCACGATATGCTGGACAAGAAATATGTCTCAGCCGCTGAAGCTGCAGACCTTTATGGATATTTTTTACCCTTCTTTCAATCATTGGCCAAATATGACACGTTGGATCTGATATCCGATGGTCGGGCTGCTCTGATTGTAAAGATCGTGGAAAATGTATCGTGGACGACGGAGAAGAGGCTGCACGAAAGTGGCGAACTTAAAGAGTGGCATGTTACATGCATAGAGCTTCATTGCGTCCAGGATGCCGACCGTCTGGACGCTATCGGGGCATTTGGTGAGCCATACACTCCTGGAACACCCGAGTGGCTGACGTACCATAGGGATCATGCGGTGTGCGGCATACAGCGCAGTAGTGAACCAGTAAGTTTGAGTTGCACGGTGGTTCACTTGTCTCTCATGGCTTCAGACCTTTGCATGCCCCTCCGGGTCGTAATGATACAGCCATTCAGCACTTTTATGATAAACTTCTCCACATTCGGGATAGACTCAAGACCGAGCCCGGAAAGTTGATGGGTGCTCGTCGCCATCAATTTGTGAGCTACGACTATGAACGGACATTCTAACCAAAATATTCAAACCCCCTCACAGCTACTGTCGTTTTTGCAGGCAGTTCAAGATGAGTACGATGCTGAGCCAGTGCTATCAGAGTCACTGGGAGACTAGAGCCCACTTTGGTGTCACGAGACAAGGATAATGTGGTGTCAGTGTTAAAGGCTGTGATCCAGCGAATGTTGCCCTCTGTGATGTGGGGAGAACTGAGAACGAGTACTCAGACACTGCTACAAGGACGACGTTTATCCCCATGAGAGCGTACCTGCGGAGGATTCCAGACCAATCACCCGCCTCACCTTTATCTTTGACGCTGAAATGATGGAATCTAGTTCTTGATTCAAGTTCCTGCTTGCTCAACTCTTCGAAGAATGCCACACAACACGGGTGTCAAAGAAGTACAGTTGACGTCCGCGGCGAATGTCTGGACTGTTTCCATCGGCTCCACTACGGTAGGTTTCGAGAGAACAAATTAAGGAGTGCGCAACAGTGGGAGGGTGACATCCACCCACGTTGCTTGACATAGCTGTGCTCAGCGTCCTGACGGTAAAGCCGTTCTATGGTGTGATGGTAAAGGATGTCCCGTTGTATTGTTGCATCTCCCAAGGGCACCTCATGAGCAACCGAGCAATAATGCCAGAGATCAGACTAGATTTGGGGATCCACAAGGGTAGGGTCACTGTAATTCCGAAAAACATGCGTCACAGGAGACGAAACTAAACTAAACTTTTTGCGAAGGAGCGGTCGGGATTATTCAAAAATAAGGCACCTCTTCTTTACTTGCAACCGCTAAGTCACTGCCGACCATGTTGTCTGTCTTGCTCAGTCTTGGAGAACGGAGGCTGGTGGCTCTCCACCCGCTCCTGAAAGAAGCCAGTGCGTTAGTCAATCCAAAGACGGTGAGCCATACCTAATAATATTACGCGTGTTAGCAGACATCTCTGCTCCCCGATGCAGATGTGGGTACATACGTCGTTGGTGAAAATGCCTCGCTCAAGGGACCTATAAGGAATCTGAGATAACGACGGATCCTGGATGAAGCAACGTACCAATGGAGGGCTAGCGGCAAATTGGCGGAGTTGGCTGTAACCTCACTCCAGAAAGAATCCCATTTATTCTGTAGGTCCTCTTTGTCTTCTGCCATGATTCCCTTGCCTTTTCTCAAACTCTTCTCTTTCATAAGCAGTAACTTCCTGTCTTCCATCAAATGAGCGAATTGGAGAATGATATAGGCCGCCCATGCACGGCAGGACCACATAGCAAGAGAATTGGCATTCAGTCGGACCTGCTTTGAGGTGCGCTGGAAAAGCGACATGATAGAGGGAATCGTAGCGGGAATAAGGTTGTGGGCACGCAAGTAATGGAGATGCTCCAGTGGATAATACACTAACATGGACCATCCCTGTAAGCGCTCGACTGTGAGGAGAGTGCGAGTAGGCGGGGGATTCCTTTCCATGGATATCATCCATTGCACGATGGGGAGTAGACCTGACCGAACAAAGTTGGCATGTCCCATCAACGCCGAAAAGGCGACATTGCTTACCCCAGAATCTGCCCAGCATTTTGAAATCACTGATTCTACCAGAAAAGCTTGTGAACGACGTCGCAATACTGCTAGTCGGTTCTTTTTGCAGACCTAATCGATGCTGGAGTTTCGCGCGTGCAAGCAAAACTGGGGCAATCAACTTCATTGCATACTGAATAAGCTGGAGAGAACAGTGAGTGTCGGAGAGTTGACCCACAGTCCTAAATCTTTACCGTGAATAGCTTGCTGAGCGGTACGCGCACTCATGAGCGGGAATCACGAAGAGAGAATGACTATACGCAACTCGGTACCACTCCATGTTGACAAAAATTGGATCAGATGGTCGAGAACGCCAGAGGGCGGGACAAGCGAGAAGACCCCAAGTGTGGCATCACTAACACATGAAAGTGTACTACCTTTAGCTAGACGCGACATGGAGTACTTGTCAAGGGGCGCTCACCGTCGATATTGGTTCACTAGGGTAATTAGCCCTGACGGAGTTTGAACACCAGCTCCGAGTACTACTCAAGTAACGATCACACGAGACGGTATGCACCAAGACTCTTCATCTACACAAATCTCAGGGTGAGTGACCTGCGACCGGTGCGGGGATGCCGGCTCGATATTATCCCTCTCCGAGACTATTAACCTTGGTTGGAGATGATGTTCTCATTTGCTGTCTCTTCGCCCCTTGCATTGGTGCAGACATAACAAGTACGAGCGCTACTCCGACAGCGACCACCAGGTTTTGTACATGACCGTCAAGGCTGCTGGTGGTCCTACTTTGGTTCTGCTTCTGCTACCGACAACCCAGAGTCGACTGATGTGGCCAGCGTCACTATCAACCATGTTCGGTCAGCTCACCCTTGCGAATAGTATGAAGTGGGTGTGTCCGTAGCTTTCCCAGAATTCAACAGCCATCACGTAGTAGTCCGACGCTTGCATTTTTAGGATGCAATCGAGCCCAGGCAGAATGTTCAATTTTATGGACAGATATCAGATTGTTCTTGCAGAGGTGATCGGGGAGGTATTGTATTCCATGTGTACTCTACTTCATTCGCGTCAAGCTGCAACCTCGTTTGGCGCAGCCAAAGGATATGACACAATTCGGTGCGTTTCTAAGCAAGTTTCTCAGTGTAAGATTTATAGAGACCTCTGTAGGATGGCATCATCACTGGTTTCACAGTTGCATTGGACATTGCATGACACCCATTTATCACCTACATAACTGTTGTACAACATAGCGATGCTATGGCCGCGGTGCAGTAAGAAGCTCCTTCAACAAAACTCTCGTTCGATTGTCAGTCGTTTCACTCCTGCTTCTCGTCGTCAACCCAAACGGTCACTCTCTCGTCATAAAAAGCCAAGAAGCCTGCAATCTTGATACATTCAGCGTTGGGAGCGCGATAGTACCACACAATGTCTTTGTGGACCTCGCCATTGGACAACTGTACATCAAAGTAGTTGGCCCACCCCTGAGGCTCGGGTATTAATGGTGCATTACCACATTCGGGATCGACAGACCTTGTAGGGGCAAACCGAGGTTCTGTCCGAGGGTTTCAAGAGACCCATCTGGGTGTCCATGACCGGGATGTATGTCCTCCTGCGCAGCCCGGTTTCGAATAAAAAGCATGCCCTGCGTGTATTCGCCACTTCGACGCCGTTCACTTCAACGCGAACATGCCTAGAAGTTTGAAGGACGTCCACTCGCTGTTCACGATACAATCAGAAAAAACTGCGATGCAAGAGCGCACGGCGAGATGCGACGAAAGGGATGTCACACACCTTGTACGGGTCTTTCGGATGCACGTAGATACGTTCGTCTTCTTCGAACCATGCATCCATGGAGTCAAACTTGATTTTCAAGAGGCCCGTGAATTCCTTGTCCTCTCCCCCACCAGTAAACTCTATCACGGCTTCCTCGGCTACCCGATTGCCGACTGCTAGGTCATAGACCTTTGTACCCTCTTTGGGCTTAGCCTGATCGGACTTGCGTAACAAGCGAGACGGCAAGTCTGTTGGAGAGAAGAAGTATACAGGATAGAAAGCGTGCTCCCAACTAGTAAATGGAAAGTTGAGCTGGTCTGTTTAGTTGTCAGGGGTCAGAGCGTACACAAGTTTGGGCTTGGAACTGTCGACAACAATCCTACCACCAAACAGAACCCTCACTCTCTTCTTTGAATCTTCGACGCGAGGTACCTTGAAGAGTGGTTCGTCATAGCTTGAGGTCATGGTGGGGAACAAAGGTGCAATAGGGGCCCATATTCACACAGAAATTATATAATAGTCAACGCATCATAGAAAACATGTGTAGTGCAACTTTAAACTTATTCGTCAGAATCGTCGTCTGCCTCCTTGAGCCACTTCAAGAAAGGCTCGCTCGCTTTCCTGACCTTCTTACTCGTCTCCTTGTCTACATACTTCTTACTGACGTGTGTGCCCCATTGAGTGACAATCTCCTCATCCAGAACATCGTTCTGGTACAACGCCATAAGGATTTTCGGAACTGCAGGGATCAGCTCAGGGTGAGTCAATCCGACCAACCGCTCAATGCCACCGAGTAAAGATTTCTGATGCTTCTCTGAAGTGACCATCTATGCAAGCCTTGGTCAGTAAAGATGAAAAATCGGAATATGTGACTTACTTTTGCCAGTAGAGATTTGTAAGTCGTAATCTCCTGCACAACATCCTTGGTGAATAGCGCCTGCACAAGAACGAGGAGAGTTTTGTGCTTCCTTTCTACACCAAGCTCCCCAGCCTTCTTGTAAATCTGCACTGAGCCAATGCTTTCGTCTTCTCTGTTCTCCTCGACCCAGTGACCGAATTGGGAGTATGGACTATCGGCGTCCTCTTCACTCCCATCGTCCTCCCCACCACCAAGAGACATACCACCAATCTGACCACTCAGCGCTTTGATCCGGGCCTGAACTGCTTCGGGAGAGGTATCTGCGGACCAGTCATCCGCAGGAAGAGTAGTATCCGTGGTCAAATCTGCAGCTTCTGCCTTGATCTTCCTTGTCAGTTCATCATCGCTGTCGGCGGCCGGAGCCGCATCATCATGGCCGTCTCCAGGGACCGCAGGAGCAGTGGCGTGGACACCATTCACATTACTGGTCGCAGTACCATTAGTCTCCCCCTTGCCTTTTTTGTTCTTTTTAGGGTTCTTGGGAGGATTCTTGAGAATGAAGGTGACAAGTTTGTGCCTCATGTCTATGCCTGTCCTTTCCCCACAAGCTTTGCAATCGCGGATGACGTCCTCGTTACGACCGTTCTTGAGGACAATAAGGTCGGTCTCCGGATTTTTGCACGAACGGCAGAGGACAAACTTGTCGATGAAGCCGTCAAGGAGTTCACGAAGCCTAGTGGCATCGTGAGCACCGTTAACAATGTATCGGTCATTCTTTTCATCGAACGGAGTCTGTGCGCCAAGCTCGCAACCGAAAAATTTAGTGATGTAGGCGGGAGGACGGGATAGAGCACGGGCGACATCAGACATGTTCGGGATGACTGTCTTGATGCCATTACCCTTTCCTTCGATTTTCGTGAGGAGTAATGGCATGCGATAGCGATAGAACTTGTCATCAACGTCGCGGCGAATGTTGACGATTCCTGCGTTAGCCATGCTGGGCAAAGGTGCTTAGGGCTTGAAAAGGTGATGCATCAGAGCCAGTCAAGGAAGGGAAATTTAGACACTCACAGTACTTATGAACTCTAACCGAGACTGACACTGATGCGACGATGTATTGAGAGGAGGTCGAAGCATGAAATTGGTTCTTCTGTATTCGCCTCTGCGGAGACAGAAGGTGGAGAATGAAATAGTTAGGGAAGATATCGTGGGCTAGTGGGTTGTGGGTGTCAAACGTAGGGCTGACTGGTTGGTCAAGAGGGTGCGCAGGCAAAAGCGATTTATGGGCGTGTTTGTTTGTGCAACCCTGTGCAGGCTCATGCTCACGTAAGCCATTGAGACGGAACAAGTACAGTGTTGCCGGGAGTCCACGCAATCACCGTGAATGAGAGGATGGACCAGGTACCGAGATTAACGTCCCATGCATTGAAAATATAAATAAAAAAAACAAGGAGCCAACTCGTAGTGCCAGTGAGGAGAGAAATGTCCATGGTATACTAGCCGCCCTCCTCCGATCCGGTCCTTGTTACTGCCCGTATGGGAAGAGTTGTTGGCAGGTTGAGTTTCCCAGGATCTCATAGAACGTGATCAAATTGGTCTTTTTTGCGGCCTCAAGGTCAGGGGTCGGGTTGGGGTACAGTTGAGCTGTTAGGTTGACATGTTTTTGGTATGCATAGCACAACTGAGACAAATCAGCGCGAGGTGAACAGTACTACACCATAGAGGTTGACGCTCACTGGGTCCTGTGTATCCACTATGTAGTTGCCTGCGCCTTCGTTATGGCCGGGCAGCACACGGACCAATTCGGATACCTTGTTAAACATGGTACTAACCTCGGGGAGGTCGTATGGGGCCTGACGACGGTAGAATCCGTCGGGATACTTATGATCCTGGAAGAAGCTCCGTGCATTGTCCAGCGTGGCGTTCATCGTCGTGTTCGCCGTCTGGTTGCTCACGAAGAACGCAAGAGGAAATGTTGTTTCTCCGTAGGCAGTTAGAAACCATGGAGTATCAAACGAGAAGGTCGGGTTGCGTGCGATGGAGTCATTGATGCGGAGCGATTTTTGCAGGGATACAGATTCGACAGTGAGCTTACCGTCTCCGACGAGGTTGGCTGCATAGACGAGCTATGGAAGGAA
>JBBPJW010000233.1:0-43605 GCA_038088935.1 Pulveroboletus aff. viridisquamosus
CACCTTTTACATTTTCACATTTCACATTTTCACCTCTTCACATTTTCACAATGTCACATTTTCACATTTCACTCCTTCACACTTTCACTCATTCACATATCACAGCCTAGACCATGACATCATTACCTGGCAGCTTCCTTATGGAACTGCTATGGTACTCACTTCTTTATTGCCATTGGATGGCTGACTATAGCATAGTTAGGGCCGGAGCTATTTACATAGTCCATGCACATATCTGTAGCATATATAAAGGAGGCTGGCCCAAGCTGGGATTCCCCAGTCTTGTGCACTTGAGCCTTCTGCTTTATACAAGTCACTTGATCCATTCTCACTCTTGCCTAGTTCTCTTGGGGTCTAGTTCAAACCCAAGCTTTGTGTTGTCAGCAATCACTAGTTCCAGTCTTGAGGTCTTTCAGCAATGGAGCAACATCTGTTTCATTGAGCATTTGTATCTTACTTGTGTTAACTTTGAAGCTCCCCTTCTTTTATATCTCTTTTTTTCTTGAGTTTGTGGCATGTTGATCTTAGTGTACATGACACTTGCTCAAAGCTTGTTAAACATGGGTATACTCTGAATTTACTCTGGAACTCTCCAGAGTAAAGATCAAATTGGGCTTGACTTTACCTTATGTGGTGTGCCTTTGCACTAGTTCTGGTGCCCTGAATTTTGGAGGGAATTGAAGAGTTGGAGTAAGTCATAGAGATTTGGGTTCAGAGGAATGAGGGTATGTGGCCTACTTACAAGGTTAAAAGAAAAGTTTGGAGATAGAGACAGAGAGCACTGAGTTATGTTGATATTCAAACTGAGGTACAAGATACAGAGCTACAGTGCTTATACCATGGAGAAGCAGATGAAACAGAAGTTGTTGCAGAAGTAAAAGGAGATATCAGTACAACCTGAATATGAATGGAGATGTCAGATATGATACTAACAATGTCCTGTCAAAATAAAACTAAAAGATAAAACTAAAGAAAGACAGAGAATAAGCAAGAAGGGCAAGAAACAGTAAATAAGGCTAGAAGAACTATGAAGTTGTATCAGAAGGACATGAAAGTATGTATAAGGAATTTCCAACTGGAGTTGCATTGGAGATGTTGCAGAGTGGGCATAGTGGTCTGGAATATGACAAAGCTACCCTTTTACCATTATCTTTCATATTATTATTTTTTAAAAATGTTTTTTGTGTTTTGCTTTTATAGAAGAAGTTGACTAATTATCAAGTAAGGAAAGAAGTTAATTAATAAAATAATTGAAGCAGTTATTAAAAAAACTGAAATGGCAACCTAGCCATCCTACCTTGATACTTGAAACTACCTTAAAGAATGCTCCTAAGATCTGTCCTGGAAAGCTGATAGGACTTTTATACTAGTGGCCCCTGACTAGGCAATAAAGAAAGGATGAGCCTAGGTCTCTTGTATAAACCTTGTAGCCAGCAGCACTAGCAAACTAGCCTGTATAATCAGCCTAAAGGTCAAGAGAGCAAGTCTGGGTTTCCCCAGCTTGTACCCCCTGCCTTATATATTGCCAGAGTCTGCACACAGACCATGTATAGGGGGCCTACCCTAAACTATGCTATCTATGGACACCAATAGCAATACTGGCTCTATTATAAAGGTAAGGAGAATGCATGGGGCAGAAATAAGGAGTGAGGCAGTGGTCTCATGGATCAAGGAATAGAAATGGAAGAGAACCACACCATGAGGATGTGGAAGAATGGAAGTGCACAGGTTCTCAGATATGAATGAGGCATGGCCATCATAAGGCCAAGGAGATCCCATCTGGATCTCTGCCACAAATACAGATTCTAATCTAGATCATAAGATCAGATATCATTGGTGACTGGATCTAGATCTCATCTGAGATCTGCCACATCATGTGACTGATATCTTGTGCAAGGGAATACTCTGATATAATGGACTTAGCCTTAGCCTAGGGTTATTCTTATAAGGCATCTTATTTGCATGATTACATGCTTCTGATTTCATGACTATGCAACCATTTGCATTACATGCTCAACAGTTTTCACAGTCACATGCTGTGAACCATTGTGTTCACTAGTTGCATAACACAAACAACTTGTTGTTATTGGTACTATTGTCATATTTTGGACCACCATATTTTATTCCACAACATTCTGATATAACTGCAGTTGGAGATTACCCATAAGCTATATGCTGGCTAGTTTCAATTTACCTTGTTCTCTGCCTATTTAATGATACTTACAATTTCTTGTATATACTTCTGTGTCTTTCTGACACAACTCTATAGTTTCTCTGGCATTATTTTCTGTTTCTTGCCCTTCTCACTTATTTTCTGTTTTCTATAGTTTCAACCTTTAGTTTCATCCTGACATGACATCATTATTGTCATATCTGACATCTCTGTTTGTATTCAGGTTGCATTAACACCTGTTTTTGCTTCTAAGACAACTTCTATCTCAAATCTTTCTTCTTGTTGGTTAATCTGCTTCTCCAAGGTATAAATACTGAAGCTTTGTATCTTGTACCTCAGTATGAATATCAACATAATTCAGCACACACACACACTGTCTCTAACTCCTCCTCCTACCTCTGTGAGCAGGCCACATGCCATCATTCCTCTGTATTTAAGTCTCTTTGGCTTACTCTGACTCTTTGACCCCCTCTAAAATTCAGGGCACTGGGACTAGTGCAAAAGTGCACCACATAAGGTAAAGCCAAGCCCCATTAGACTATTACTCTGGAGAGTTCTGGAGAAAATCTGGAGTATACCCCTATTTAACAGCTATTGAAAGAATGAAGTAGAAATGAAATTGTTGAAAAGAAGATTTGAAGTTGCTTGTAATTGCAACATTCTAGTAGCACATCTGCTAAAGAAGAGAATTAATGTAATTAAGGAAGAATGAATGAAAAAACTAGATTGAGAAAGGAAGTTTAGATTAATTTGATTGGCAACTCTTAAACCCTTGAGGATTTTAAAGAAGGCAGTACAAAGGTCAAGTTATGGCTGGTAAAGGGCAAGATCTGGGTGGTTTAGTGGAGCAGATGGCAAAGTTGTTACTCCAACAAAGAAATAACATAAAAAGGAAAGTCACTGACCCAGTTGTTTGGAGTAGTGAATAAGGTCAGAAGGACTACAGAGTTATATTGAAAGGACATGGAAGTATATATATAAAATTGTAAGTATTATTAGGTAGATAGAGAATAAGATAAATAGGAACTAGCCAGCACATAGCTTAAGAGTAATCTCCAACTGAAGTTGTTTTGAAAATATTACAGAGTAGACATGGTGGTCTGGAATATAACAGTATCCCCCTCTTTAGGCCTGAACCCCTGAAGGCCATAGGCTCCTGTGACCTCATTTAATATGTGGTTAGAGCAAGTGTTAGAGTTTGAGTTGGTCATAAGCCCATAAAATGGTTAGAGCTTTAGTAAAAAGGCTCAAAAACTTCTCTATCATGTCTTCATTTGCCAACATTCACACATGATCTGACATGTACCTTGAAGAGCACATGAAGGATGAGGAAGAGCTCAGCAACATAAAGTATGCTGAGTAAAAGTAACAAGTAAGGATAAGGAAAGAGAAAGAGGCTCAAAGAAAGATAGAGAAGGCTTGAAGAGTGGCAGAGAAGGTCACCAGACAGTAGGCTGAGGAGACAAGGAGGCAGGAGGCTATGGAGGCAGTTCATAGACAAGTAAGTACAGATTATGCTAATACTTTCAAAAACTAATCATGCACTAGATAGAGCAACTTTGACAAGCCCAGACAGGGGCAAGTAAGGGCAATGGAAAGAGGAGAGCAGAGGAGGCTCTGGTGTGCTGGAGGTACAACAACCAAGAGCTCAACTGCAAGGTAAGCCCCAGCAAGTCAACATTATGTCTTGCCTGCATAAAGATAAAGGCAAGATATGACTGCTTTGATTAGAAGAAACCAGAGTAAAAGCAAAGGAGGAAGAGTAGGAGGAAAGAGGTGCCCAAGGGCAGGGCATATTCTGAAAAAACAGAGGAGAGCTCCTCTAATAGAACAAAGTGGAAATAATGGTGGATTTCCCTCTGAGTATGAATAAGAGAACAAAAATGGAAAAACAATTGGCTATATACCATTGCAGTGCTATCAAGAATGAAAGGAAAAGCAGATGACTTCACCAACTTGATATTAATAGAGTATGATGATTTAGAAGATTAACATATTTGGCAAGATGGGCAGGATATGTTACATATCTTGTACAACCATTACTTTCACATCATGTGATTGTGGAAATGATACTCCTTTTCAGATAACCCTAGCTTGGGGCTTGGCTATTTATTATAAGTACATTATGGTCAGTGGTCACATGACTAGGATCTGGGATCTTCCCAGGATCTGCCCATGGATCTTCCCCATCTAGATCTAGTAGTATCTCCATGAATCTGACAGATTCTCAGATCTACATCTATAATCTTATCTGTGGCAGAGATCTCCATCTTCATGTGTAACCCTGATTCTTCCATTATGAGTTCCTACTCTTCTTTTCCATTCCTTCCCTTTATCCATGAGGCCACTGCCTCACTCTTTATTCCCACTCCATGCTTTCTCCTCTCTTATTTAATAGTGTAACCTTACTGCTATTGGTGACCATAGATAGCAGCACCTTAGGGTAGGCTAGTAGTAGTTGGTCCATGTGCCTCCCTAGGTCATATATAAGAGGCAGATACAAGTAGTCAAGTCTTTCCAGACTTAATTACTTTGTATCTTGCTTTAAGCACTTCTTTGGATTCTAACCCTTTCAAGGTTAGGCCCATAGTGAAACAGCAGACTCTAAACTGTTGCTGAAATCGTGAACTTGTCTTAGTGATCACGAATATAACTCAAGAGACTGGGTTTTATCTAGACCCCAGTGGAACTAGGCAAGAGAAATATAGTGAAAGGTCAAGGACTTGTATAAAGCCTAAGGCTCAAGTGCACAAGACTGGGAAACCCCAGCTTGAGCCAGCCTCTTTATATATGCTACAGTGATGCGCACGGACCATGTAAATGGATCCGGCCCTAAATGTGCTACAGTCAGCTGACCAATGGCAATAAGGGAGCAAGTACCTTAGCAGTTCCATGAGGAAGCTGCCAGGCAATGATGTTATGGTCTAGGCTGTGATATGTGAAAGAGTGATAGTGTGAAAGAGTGAAATGTGAAGATGTGAAAAGGTGAAGGTGTGAAGAGGTGAAAGGGTGGAGAGATGAAAGGGTCCCACGGTCACGTGATGGAAAAGTGAAAAATGATTATAACACATAGTTGCATGGGCATGAGTCTCTTTCAAGTCCTCTTTTATTGATCTCTTCTTGGTTGCTTCTCTTCAGAGCCTCTATTGGTGTTCTCTTTCATGTTCCTCCTCTTTCTCTAGTTATCTAGGTTTAGCCTCTGGGATCCAGAGTTATAACAGGATATAGGCCATATATATAAAGAGGTAACATTGCCATCTTGGCTAAATCTTCAAATAAAGATCAAAGAACATTTCAGGATTGAGAAATTAACTCATCAGAGTTTAAAGGAACTTCAGGCACTATGCCAGCAAGGATGAAAAGTCAATGAATTCCTAAACAAGTTTAACTTACTAAGAAAAAAGCTGAAATAGATGACAATCACATGATAGAGTTGCTAAAACAGGCAGTTGACTATCATATCTGTTTACAGATAGTACTTTAGAGAGATAATAACAGACAGTATTTGAATATGGTTGCCAGATTCTGACAAGCTGAAAGAACATACAAGAAAATGATGGTAGAATAACCATCTGTTTATTCCTTTCTTTCTTTACCTTATTTTCAGTTGAGATTTCCCTTTGCTAATCAATATCATTCTTTACTTTCCCCATAATCTTGTTTTATGGCTATGGGCATGCAACCTGGCAGAGGTGCCCCAATGGAAATAGATTGCCAGAAAGTTTGTCTACCATATCTATCACTCATGTGCTATAAATGTGGCAGGGTGGGTCACATATCTTGAGTTTATACTATTTTAAGGAATCCAGCTCACAATATAACCCCTTGAATCCCTCCTAAATCACAGCAGCAGCAACAAAATATATAGCCAATTAGATTTGGAGAATTCTCTCCATCAGATAAGAACAGATGGTACATTATAGAACTGAAGACCATTAGGCTGGTCTACAATATGGCTAATGCAGCTCATTTTCAGGAGATACTGGCAGTCTCCTGGGATTTAATAGAAGAAGCATGTGCTTACTTCATGGATATCTTTGAGTTGGAGGCCCATTAGCAGATAAAAAAAGGTCAGGGAAGTATAGGGAACTAGGTATCATACTTCTGAAAGTTTCTTCATTTTCAAAGTTTGTACCATCTTGCCTTTAGACAGAAATTGATTGATTTTATGCCAGAAAGGCATCTCAATCAAGCATGGCCCTGGCTGAAGGGTGCTTAATTTCTTCTGAAAGGAAAAATTACAATTACTATTATTTGTATGCAGATTTTGAATTTGAAATAAAAACCCTAGATTAAATATTTAATTGGAAAAAACATGATGAAATGAAGGTCAGAATAAAATTACTAGGGAAAGTACATGGTAAAGATGGGTTATGAATTAAAAACTGTGAATTTACTAATGCTATTGTTGATTCTGAGGCATTAATAACATTTATTAATCAGAATTTTGTATGGAAACATGGTTTATATGAAAACCTACAGGAAGGTATTTAACAGTGTACAATGCTGATGGAACTCAAGGGTCCATTAGGAAAATTACTCACTATGTTGTCCTCTATCTATTCATCAAAGATAAAAATGGGATTTGACATTAGGAAAGAACAACAGTGATAATATCTGTATCTTATCTAGATACTATTAATCTCTTGACAGATTATAATTGGTTCAAGAGGCATAATTCTGACATTGATTGGATAAGGAAAACTATTTAATTTTCAGAGTGTGTGCAGACTTGTCAGAAAATTCATGTGATATCTTCTGAAAATGCTGAATTGAAGAAAGAACTTCCAGAGAAAGTATGGCCTTTCTAATCTGTTTTTTCACAGAAAGAATCAGAATGAATGCCAATAAGAAAACCTTTGAATCATGCTGTTAATCAAAAATCTGACTTTGTTCTAAAAAAGGATTGAATTATTCCCTTAGCTAATGAAAAACTAAAGGAAGTATGCAAGTTTATTACTAAGAAAATAGCCAAAGGATACATTCAAGCCTTTAAATTACCTCAAATCTCTTCTGTTTTCTTTATTGGGAAGAAAGATGGTGGAAAACAAATTGTTATTGACTACTGATATTTAAATGACTATATCATCAAGAACAATTATCCTATTTTTCTCATTTCTACTCTTATTAATCAATTAAAGGGAGCTGATCTTTTTACTACTTTAGATTTATAATGGGAATATAATAATATTCAAATCAAGAAAGGTGATAAATGAAAGGGTTCCTTTGTCACTTCCTTAGGGGCTTATAAACCCCTGGTCATGTATTTTGACATATGCAACTCTTCTGGCACATTCTAAAACATGGTTAATGACGTTTTTCATGATTTATGGGTAAAACTATGTCAAAACTTATTCCAAGACATATAGCAAGAATTCAGATAATGCATTCTGAGTACAAACACCCTAATAGGGCTTGACTCATGGAGGGTAACATACTCCAGAGACTTCTGAAAAAGTCCAGAGGGATTTAGAAAGAGTTGAAGGTAATTTTTGCTGAGTCAAATGGAACTTGGCTTCACCTTATGTGGTGTGCCCTTGCAAAACCCAGTGTCCTGATTTACAGAGAGGTTAGAGAAAGAGAAAAGAGCAGTCTTATAGCTTAACATAAGAGACAAGCAAGACAAAAAGTGTCAAGCCTAGTTATAATGAGAATAAGCCCTTAGAATTTTCTTAGGAATTCCATTGAGGCCTAAAGTTACTCTGGGGTAACCCAGAGGTTTAGAGGGTGAGCTTGAATGCTTGGTCATAGTAAGGACAAAGTCCAGACAGTGATATTTTTGTCAATATTTGAACTATAGTACCATATAGAAGTTAAATACTTATAGTTCTAAAGTAACAAGGAGTATAAGTCATGAGTGGAAATGAGGTTGGAGTTGTCTTAGAAGCAAAGGCAGATGCCAATGCATCTTGGAAAGAAATGGAGATGTCAGCAATAACAGTGTTAAGATATGTTAGGCTAAAACTGACAGGTAACAAGAGGTACAAGAGACAAGACAAGAAAGCAAAAGGAATAAGAATGGAGAAAAGCATGAAGTTACAATGGAGTGGTCTGGAGGAAATGAAATGAAAAGTAAAATGTGCCAACTAACTAAAGATGCAGCAAAGCTAAAACAAAATCAAGTGGAAAGGGAATGCAGGGTCAAAACAACTATAGTATTGCCAGTGCAGGGAAAACATGAGCATAGTGAGCTCAGAGGACCAATAGGAACTGGGTCAGAATTGGATTCAGAATATGGAATATGACAAAGTACTAATATATATTAACAATATTTTTATTTTTATCAAGGAAAAATCTAGAGCTGCTTATTTTTAGGTCATTTGTAAAGTACTTCATTGTCTTTTTAAGCGCAATCTTTTCCTCAAACCTAGTAAATGTCACTTTACACAACATAAAGTGGATTATTTAAGTATGGTGGTCTCTAAAAAAAAAATATGCATGCAACTTAATAAGACTAATGCTATTCAGAATTGGCCTACCCCCTCTTCAATTAAGCAAGTTCAGTCTTTCTTGGGTCTTGCTAATTACTATTGTCATTTTGTCACTTATTTTGCTGAAATTACTCATCTCCTGCATATCTTACCTGCAAGATGGTTTCTTTCCTTTGGAATTCTCTTTGTTAACAGGCTTTTAATTTCTCAAAGCCATTCTCATTTCTGACCTCCTCCTTGTCTTCACAGATTCATTTCATTCTATTTGGTTGGAAACTAATGTCTCTAATATTGCCATGGAGGCCATTTTCTCTTTCTAGTCTCTGAATGGCTCTTGGCATCTGGCCACTTTTATGTCTCATGTGTTTACCCCTGTGGAGTTGAATTATCCTATTTATGACAAGAAGTTACTTGCTATTGTTTAGGCTCTTAAAGATTGGTATTATTACTTTTTAGATTATTTACAATTTGAAATATTAGTGCAAGCTACAAGATCTCTCTTCTTGTGAAGCTTACTGGCAGGCTGCTCTTGCTGAATTTAATTATATTTTCCTTTATAAATCCAGTTCCTCTAATAGTTATGTGAATATCCTCTTTTGTTGTCCTGATTTTAATGCTTCTCATGATCTTAATAAATCTGTCACCATTCTTCCTGATTTTGTGTTTATTCATTTTATTTTCACTTTTTCCAATTTCTTTTCTTGTGTTGTTTTGACTTCTTATTCTTATTTTCTTCTGTCTTCCTGATATTATGATAATGAAATCAAAGTCTATAAAAACAAAAACAATCAAACTTTTATTCCACTAGCCATATATTCTCATCTTTTTCATTTTACTCATTCTTTACCTTTGAAAGGTCATGCTGGTCAACAAAGAACCTTTTAGCTTATTACTAGGTATTATTATTGGCTATCTTTAAAAAATGATCTAGCAGACTTCATTCACCACTGTCCTACATGTACTATGGTAACAGGTTATGAAGTACCAATATCCATTTATCCTCTTTCTGCAGCTTTATCTTCTTGAAAAGATATTTTAGTTAATTTAATTATTGGTTTACCCTCTGTTGGAGAAAAAGATACTATTTTTGTGTTAATAGACTGATTCTTCAAAGAAGTTGTTTTTATTCCCTGTTTTTCTTCTCTTTCCTCCTTAGATTTGGCCAAGCTTTTTTATAATTATGTTTGATCAACATATAGTCTTCTCTATTCAATCATATCAGATAGAGGACCTTAGTTTCTTTCTTTCTTCACAGCAGATCTCAATTGAGCACTAGGCATCACAGTGAAACTCTTTACAGCCTATTATCCCCAAACTAATAGGTAAATGGAGCAAATAAATCAGGAGTTGAACAAATATCTTTATACTTTGTGGCCAAATAACAACAAGATTGGATTGAATGGATTAAATTAGCCAAATTCCATTATAATAACTCTTTTTCCTCTGTCCAACAGACAGTTCTTTTTGACCTTCTGGAAACTCTGAACTTTTTCAGAAGCTTCAGAATTGTATTCTTACTCATGAATTGGGCCATATCAGTAAATCCAACTCCAGAGTTTGTTTCTGGGACCTTTTTTCATTATTTTCCTGAATCCTAATAGTACCTTGTACATAGAGTTTATTCTCTATAACTTTCCTACAGCCTAGTAGTATGCTTGGCTTAGAAGATCCCTTAGAATCCTTAAAATTAGTTTTATAGTGGAGCAACTAGATTTGCTTAGTTTATTGACCTTTGTAGTTTTGACAACTAGCAAGATTGTTGAGTATGTGGGTAAGAATGGAGTCACCACCCATAAGTGGCTCTGGGCCTTCTTCCTGAGCATTAGAATTCACATTGGAAGAAATATCTCTAAAATTCCCTGAAATACTAGGGAAAATGCCATGATTAGTAGATATATAGGGGATTTTTAACTCATTTAGGTCTTTTTTAGCCAGTGCTATTTAAAAGAGGGGCTTTAAAGCAGAACCTGGTAAAGCATGAGCAGAAAAACTTAAAAAAGATTGAGTGGCAGTCTAAGAGTAAGTTATATGTCATGTAATCATGATAATAAAAGATAAATGTAAATAAAAGTTTGAATATACTATTAAATACTGGGTATACTCTAGATCTTCTCTGGTATGCTTCAGAGAAATGGTTGAATGAGCTTGGATTCACCTTATATGATATGTCTTTGTGAAATGGTGAGCAGTCATCCTGTCCTTGTGTCTCAATGCTGTCCCAGTGGATGCCTTTATACTAAGAGCTGAGGTTTGAACTAGACCTCAGAGAACTAGGCAAAAGGAGAAAAGTAAAGAGTCAAGTGCCTTGTATAAAGCTCTAGAGCTCAAGTGCACAAGACTGGGGAATCCCAGCTTGCACCAGCCCTTTATATATGATACAAAAGTGTGCACGGACCATGTAACTAGCCCGGCCCTAACTATAGCTACAGTAAGCTGACCAATGGCAATAAAGGAGCAAGTACCTTAGCAGTTCCTCATGGGATCTGCCAGGTAATGATGTCATGGTCTAGAAAGTGATTAATGTGAAGATGTGAAATGGTGAAATAGTGAAAAGTGTCCCATGGTCACATGATGTGAAAAGTAAAAAATGATTATAACACTTTGCACTAGTTCTAGTTCTTCAAATTCCAGAGGGGGTGAAAAAGAGGTAAAGGGTTGCAGTAAGTCATAGATATTTGGGTTCAGAGGTATGAGAGCATAGAGCCTGCTTACAAGATAGAGGAAGGATGCAGAACTGCAGAAGAGAGCACTGGGTTATGTTAATATTCAAACTAAGGTACAAGATATAGAGCTATAGTACTTATACCTTAAAGAAGTGAATTATCTAAGAAAGAAGATCAGACAGGATTTGACTCAGAAGCAAAGGCAGGTGCCAATGCAACCTGGATACAAATGGAAATGTCAGGCATGATAAGACTGAAGGGTAATAGAAACAGATAAGAAAAAAAAGGAATAGGAAAAGGAAATGAGACTGGAATTACTGTGGAGTTGTATTGAAATGGCTCAAAGCTAACATATACAAAGTTGTAGGTATTATTAGATAGAAAGAGATGGAGATAAGAGAAACTAAATAACATATATCTAATTAATTTAAAGCTACCAGAGTTATACCAGAGATAAAACAAAGTTGACTTTACAGCAGAGAATATGATAAATGCAAAGAAGAGGCAGAATATGAAAGAGAACATCTAAAAAAGGCTCTGAAGAGGAGCAATCAAAGTAAGAACATGGAAAAGGACTTGAAAATGAATTGTGTTATAACTCTGAATCTCAGAGGCTAAACCTAGACAAGAGAAAGGAGGAGAAACATGAGAGAAATACTCAAAGGAGGCTCTAAAGAGAAGCAATCCCAGTGGAAACACATAAAAGAACTTAGAAGAGGTTTGAGGCTTATGCAACTGAGGATATGGCTCTAAAAAGGGCTGAAATCCAAAGAACTGCAAATAGCAAGATATAAAGTGATTAAGTCTGGAGAAACTTAATCAGCTCATATTTATCTTTATATATTGCCAGGAAAGGCACACAGACAAGTGCAGTAAGTCTACCCTAGAGTACCACTATCTATGGACATCAATAGCAGTAAGTGCATACTATTAAATAAGTGAGAAGAGTACATGGAGCAGATATAATGGAGTAAGGCAGTGGCCTTATAAATCAAGAGACTGGAATGAAAGAGAATAGAAAACTTATAATGAAAGATTAGAATCTACCATGGAGAGGCCATGAGGACATGGATCTCTGCCATAGATATAATAAGATTCTAGATATAGATTCTTGATTTGTCAGATACATGGAGATGATATTGGAGATTTTGATGAGAAAGATTCTGGGCAGATACTGGGATAATCCCAGATCTCTATTGGGGTTGGCACATGACCAGTCACATGATCACTGACCATAAGCTAGGGTTACCCATAAAGAAAGAGCTATTTTATGATTATATGCAGTAAAAGTGTAGTTATGCAAGATATATAACTTGCAGCTTAAGCAGCTTGAAAACTTGTATTAGAAAGGGCCTATGATTCAAAAAAGAGCTAATCTGCTAAAATATGAAGTAATTAAGTCTAAAAAAACTTAACTATCTATGCTCTACCTTATATATTGCCAGAGCCTACATATGGACCAGCTATACTATATATTCTAAGCAAAAAGTTTATAAATAAAAGAAAATTGGGCATAGGGCATAATTAAGGGAATAACTAAGTACTAGCCTGTAGCCATGTGAATTAAGAGTGGAAAATGGAAGAGAAGTAAGGAAGAATAAAAGGAAAGGTCAGGGTCTATCATAAGAAAATCATAAGAATGGGAATTGTTACAGTTTTCTTACTTTTATTCTTGTTACTCTTAATCTGGTTGTTTACTCTACTATAGTTACTTGTTATGATTTGTGTACCATAGTTATAATAGTATTTCCAGATGTCTCAAGTTTTTAAACTTGAGCACTTGTAAAATAGCCTTTCTTGGCTTATTAGAGTAATTTTTTCAGTTTTAGCCCTTTTCAAACCCTCCTGCTTGCTTTTTTAATCCTTTTAGAGGTTGGAACAGTGTTTTTCTTTAGTCCTCTACCTCTGTGCTCTTGTTGTCAGCCTAGATTATAACAGAAATCTCTGCCACAAATGAAATGAAATTATAGATGGAGATCTTAGATTTATTAATTTCATAAAGATAGTATTAGAGATTTAGATAGGAAAGATCTTGGGCAAATACTGGAAAGATCCCAGATCTCTATTAGAGTTATTATATGACTAGTTATATAATCACTTACTATAAAGGTACTTGTATAAGCTATAATTTAAAGCTAGGATTATTGTTAAACATAGAATATACTCTAGATTTACTCTGGAATACTCTGGAGTAATCATTAAATGGGGCTTGACTTCATCTTACGTGATATGCCTTTGCACTAGTCCTAGTGCCCCAAATTTCAGAAGATTAAAAAGGGGATAAAGAGTTGAGGTAAGTTATAAAGACTTGGATTCAGAAATATAAGAGCATTAAGCCTGTTTATAAAGTTGAGGAAGAATTCAGAAACAGAAAGAGAGAGCACTAAGTTATGTTGATATTTAAACTGAGATACAAGGTACTGAAATGGCAACTTCTAGCCATCCTACTTGATACTCAGGTCTTTCTTGGTGGACACTTCTAAGTCTGTCCTGGATATTTGTAGGGCTTTTATGCTAGTGGCCCCTAACTAGGCAGATGAGAGAGTGTAATGAGTTCCTGGGCCCTTGTATAAATCCTAGCCAGCAGTACTAGAGAACTAGCCTGTATAACCAGCCTAAAGATCAAGAGAGCAAGACTGGATTTCCCCAGCTTGCACTCCCTGCCTTATATATTGCCAGGATCTGCATACAGACCAAGTACAGGAGGCCTACCCAAGACTATGCTATCTATGGACACCAATAGCACTACTGGCTCTATTAAATAGGTAAGGGAAATACATGGAGCAGATATGAGGAGTAAGGCAGTGGTCTCATGAATCAAGGGAAAAAATGAAAGAGAAACCATACCATGAGGATGTGGGAGAATGGAAGTGCACAAGTATGCAGATATAAATGCAGCATGGCCACCATAATGTTACGACTCTGGAAACCAGAGGCTACACCTAGACTATGTTGAAGGAGGAGTGACACTGAAGTTAACCCTAGTGGTGGCTCATATGAGGAGCAACTGAGGAATACTCTGGAGGATGTGTGATGAAGAGGACTCGGATGAGACACGGACACGAGACTGCCTAGTTCCTGTTCCCTTGAAGGGCCTGGTTTCCTAAGAAGAGCTTATTCTCTAAGCCTAAACTGCTGATGCTATGAAGTAATAAAGTCTGGAGGACTTTACCACTAAGAGCCAGCCTTTATATACTACTCTAGGGAGAGCACGGACCAGGTACATCTGTGTCTACCCTGAAGTTGTACAGTAAGCTAGCCTATGGCATAAAGAGTGCAGCCTTGTGTAGGCCATGAGGGGAATGCATGTATCGGTAATGAATAATGTGGGGGAATGGAAGGTAAGGGGTCAGGACACAGCGAGGACGGGAATCTCCAGCCACAGATGAGATCCATCAGCAGATCCATCAGATCTGACAGATGAGATCAGATCGGGATCGGGAAGATCCAGGGAAGATCTAGGGGAGATCCTAGATGTGCCTCATGGTCACTAACCTTATGAGTACTTGTATAAGATATGCTTAGTCCTAAGCTAGGGTTTAGCCTGATAAGGGTTGGGATTCCCACGATCACGTGAGAGTGAAAGTGGTCATTGCATGGGTTTGCAACACATAAGGCCAAGGAGATCCTATTTGGATCTCTGCCACAGATCAGATCCTAATCTAGATTGTAATATCAGATATCATCAGAGACTGGATCTAGATCTCATCTAAGATCTGCCATATCATGTGACTGATATCTTGTGCAGGGAAATACTCTAATATATAGGACTTAGTATTAGCCTATGGTTATTTTTGTAAGGCAACTCATTCACACAATCATATGCTCCTGGTCACATGACTATGCAACCATTTGCATTACATGCTCTATAGTTCCCATGGTTATATGCTGTGAACCATCATGTTTGCTAGTCACATAACAAATACAAAGCTATGATACTTATACCTTAAAGAAGCAGATTATCTAAAAAAAGGATAAAGATAAGATAGAAGTTGTCTCAGAAGCAAAAGCAGGTGCCAATGTATTCTGGATATGAATGGAGATGTCAGAGTAAAACTAAAAAATGGCAGGAAAAGACAAGAAGGAAAAAGAAACAGGAATAGAGAGTGAGATTAGAATCACTATGGAGTTGTATCAGAATAACATGGAGTTAATGTATATGAAGTTGTAGGTATTATTAGATAGAAAGAGACAAAGGTAAGAAAACTAGATAATACATAGCTTATGAGAATAAAAGCAACCATTGCACTGGAGATATAACAGAGTTAACTTAATGGCATAGAATATAACAGTATTCCCCTTTTAAGGCCTAAATCTCTGAAGGCCACTAAACACATGATCTTGTTTAGTAGATGGTTGAAGTGAGTGTCAGAGTCTTAGTTGGCAATAGGCCCATAAAATGGTTACCACTTTAGTAAAAACTTCTCAAATAACTTTTTTTTAATTATGTTTTTATTTACTAATATCCATACTTGGTCTAATGAGCACCTTAAGAAGTACATGGAGGATGATGAGAAGCTTAATTATGTGAAATATGTCAAGTGAAAGTAATAAAAAAAGGCAAGGAAGAAGGGGGCTTGAAAGAAATTGAAGAAGGCTTAAAGGAAAGCAGAGGAGATTGCCAGGTGGCAGGCCAAGGAGGTAAGGAGATAAGTGGCTGAGGAGGTAGCCCATAGGTGGGTAAATATGAAACATACTAGTAAATGCATGAAAAACTAATCCTGGTTTAGGCTGATCAATATCATCAAGCCCAGGCAGGGTTAAGCAACAACAAGAGCAAAAGAAGGGCAGAGAAAACCTCAGTATGCTGAAGATGCAATGACTGAGAGCTTGACTGCAAGGTGGGCTCCAGCAAGTTGACATCATGCCTTACCTGCATAGAGGTAAAGGCAAGGTTTGATTACCCTGGCTAGAAGAAGCTAAAGAAGAAGTAAAGGAGGAGGGGAGAATAAAGTGCCCAAATATAGAGCAAACTTGGTGAAGACATAGGAAGATCTCTATCAGGTGGCAGAGAGGTTTTATCTAATGGAGGAAGCAATAAAAAAGATGGGTGGGAAGATGTAATAAAAAAAATAAGGTATCAGAACTGGGTGCTGGGGTAGCTAGTTAATATTTTAGATAGGATATGGGTGACAGGGAGAAAAAATGAGGGAAATTCAAAGAATAAGTCAAAGGACAGAGAGGTAAATGAGATTGTGAAGGAGCTAATGGAAATGTGTGTAAAGATCAGAAAGATCATAATTGAAATGAAATGACTATTCATTGAACTTGTGCTTATTATGGATCTAGATCAATAGCAAGAGGAAATCACCTTGGGAGGTACCCAATACTGGAGGAACAAAAGAATGGCAGCCTAGAAAAGGCACTAGGAAACAAGATAAACAAGTAAACAAGTGCTCTAGACTAGAAAACCAGTCTATGTCCTTGCCCCTTTATATATTGCTACAAAGTGTGCATGAACCAGGCCATAAGGAATACATGAGGTAGCTAGTATACAGAGAACAATGCTAAATAAGAAAATAGGATAAGGGGAAACTAAATAGGAACCAATAGCAAATAGAGGGCAATGAGTAATAAGAAAGCATGGAAAAGGTAAGGTATGACATCAGAGGACTAGGCCATGACATTATAAAAAGACTAGACTATAATAAAATAAAAAGGCTATATGACATGAGGTAGAAGGCTAGACCAGTTTAGGCCTAACCTCATGGTATGATAAGATATAAGATGAGAAAAGAAGATATGATAAGGAAGGAGATAAGATAAGATAAGATGAAAGAAAGCAGTCAAAAGTAGTAAATAGTAAAGAAAACTTAGCTAAGAGTAAAAATGAAAAATAACCCCTAGAGAAGTAGTGCCAGTTTGTAACAGTGCTTTAAATACCTTGATGAATGCTTGTTGTACTTGTGCTTGTGCTAAACTACTGGAAGGGCTTTTAGCTAGTGGCCCCTAACTAGGCTGGGAAAGAAAGATATGCCAGGGATCTGACTTTATGGTGGCTGGTATTATGTAATAAGTGAATACAACAGTTCATAGCATGTGACTGTGAGAGCTGTTGAGCACATGATGCAAATGATTGCATAGTCATGTGACCAGAAGCACATGATCATGTGAATGAGATGCCTTATAAGGAAACCCTAGGCTAAGGCTAAATCCTATATATCAAAGTATTTCCCTGCATAAGGTATTAGTCACATGATATGGCAGATCTCAGATGAGATCTAGATCCAGTCTCCAATAATATCTGATCTTATGATCTAGATTAGAATCTATATCTGTGGTAGAGATTCAGATGGGATTTCCTCAGCCTCAAGATGACCACACCTTATTTATAGACTGGAACCAGTGCATCTTCCATTCTTCCACATCTTCATAATATGATTTCTCTTCTATTCTTATCCCTTGATCCATAAGGCCACTACCTTACTCCTTATTCCCACTTCATGCTTTCCTCTCATTTACTATAGAGCCAGTTATGCTATTGATGTCCATAGATAGTATAGGTTTAGGGTAGGCCTCCTGTACTTGGTCTATGCACATGCATTGGCAATATATAAGGCAGGGGGTGCAAGCTGGGAAAACCCAGTCTTGCTCTCTTAACCTCTAGGCTGGTTATACAGGCTGGTTTTGACACTAGTGCTACTAGCTTCTGATTTATACAAGAGTAGTGGTCTCATTACTTTCTCTTTGCCTAGTTCAGGGCCACTAGCTAAAAGCCCTACCAGTTATTCAGGACAGTTTAGGAGCATTTACCAAGAAGCATTTTAAGTATTAAGGATAGGATGGCAAGAAGCTGTAACAGCTGGTAAAGCTACTAACTACCTCTGTAGCAGATTAGTAAAAGTGGGCTAAAGATCAAGAAAGCAAGACTGGGAAAATCCCAGCTTATACTTCTTACCTTATATATTGCTGGAGTCTGCACACAGACTAAGTACAGAGAGTCCACCCTGAACTACTGCTATCTATGGTCACCAATGGCATTAAGTACTTGCCCATTAAATAAGGAAGAAAAAGGAATAGAGTGGCTATAAGGAGTAATACAGTGGCCTTATGAATCAAGGAACTAGAATAGAATAGAAAACCATATTATGAGGATATGAAAGAATGGAAAAAAGCATTAGGAATAGCAGATATGAAATAAGCATGGTAGTAGCAAGGCTGAGAAGATCTATTGGATCTCTGTAATAGGTGACTATTTGCCCTGCCTTTATACTTGAGCTTCCTTGGTGAATGCTTCTAAACTGTCCTGGAAACTGGTAGGGCTTTAGCTAGTGGCCCCAAACTAGAAAAAGAGAAAAAATAAGGTCACTACTCTTGTATAAACCAATAGCCAGTAGGAAAGAGTTATCCTGTATAACTAACCAAGAGGTCAAGAGAGCAAGACTGAAAAAATCCCAGCTTGCACCCCCTGTCTTATATATTGCTTAGGTCTGCACACAGACCAAGTACAGGAGGCCTACCCTAAGGTCTACTATCTATGGACACCAATAGCAGTATTCTCTCAACTAATAGATATGGGATGGTAAAGGCATGGAGCAGATATGAGAAGTGAGGCAGTGGCCTCATAGATCAAGGGACAGGAATGGAAGAGAAGCCACACCATGAGAATGTGGGAGAATGGAAAGAAAGATACATAGAATCAGGTTTATGAATAAGACATGGCAGCAGCAAGGTCAAGGAGATCCAATCTGAATCTCTGCCACAAATGCAGATTCTAATCTAGATCCTGAGATCAGATATTATTGGAAACTGTACCTGGATCTCATCTGAGATCTACCACATCATGTGACTGATATCTAGCACAGGGAATTATTCTGATATAAAGGACTTAGCCTTAGCCTAGGGTTATCCTTACAAGGATACTTGTTCACATGATCATATGCTTCTGGTCACATGACTATGCAACCATTGCATCACATGCTCAACAGTTCCCATGGTCACATGCTGCTAACCATTGTGTTTGCTAATTATATAATAATCTCTTTTATAAATCAGATTCTAATCTAGATTGTAAGATCAGATATTATCAGGTACTTAGATCTGAATCTCATCTGAGATCTGCCTATCACCTAACATGGGAAAATACTCTGAATAATAGAACTTAGCCTTAGCCTAGGGTTTTCTTGATTAGGAAGCTGAAACAGCTAACACTGAACTGTTGTTGAAAACTGATGACTCATCCTAGTGATCACGTGCTAATCTCAAGAGACTGGGTTTTAGCTAGACCCCAGTGGAACTAGGCAAGAGGAAATATGGAGAAGGTCAAGGACTTGTATAAAGTGCAAGGCTCAAGTGCACAAGACTGGGAAATCCCAGCTTGGGCCAGCCTCCTTTATATATGCTACAGAGTTATGCACAGACCATGTAAATGGCTCCGGCCCTAAGTATGCTACAGTCAGCTGACCAATGGCAATAAAGAAGGGAGTACCATAGCAGTTCCATGTGGAAGTTGCCAGGTAATGATGTTATGGTCTAGGCTGTGATATGTGAAGGAGTGAAAGTGTGAAATGTGAAGAGGTAAAGAGGTGAAAAGGTGAAAAGTGAAAGGTAAAAGGTGTCCCATGGTCATGTGATGAGAAAAGTGAAAAATGATTATAACAGAAGCTTATTTGCATAATTATATGCTCTCTAGTCACATAACTGCAACTAGATCACATTATATGCTCAGCAGTATTAAAGGAAGACTCTAATATAAGTCTGTAAGAACTCCAGTTGATGTTGTACAAGACTGTAATATCTACCAGTAATATAAGTCCATAAGAACTAAGATACATAAGTAATAGGCTTATTGTAGTTGTAATGTATTGAATCACCTTCAGTCAACATTGTACAAGATGAAAGGGAGGTATAGTAAGCATTCATGTGTTAGCAGACACTGCTAACTAAAGTGGTAACCTAATATATATAGAAAAGATTATTAGGTTGTCACTGATTAGTAGAATGGTTTCTAACATATTCCCTTTGTTATGTGACTAGCAAACACAATGGTTTCAAGCATGTGACCATGGGAACTGTTGAGCACATGATATGAATGGTTGCATAGTCATGTAACCAGGAGCACATGATCATGCAAACAAGTACCATTATAAGGATAATCCTAGACTTAGGCTAAGTCCTTTATATCAGAGTATTCTCTTGTACCAGGTATTAGTCACATGATGTGGCAGATCTCAGATGAGATCCAGGTATAGTCCCTGATGATATCTGATCTCAGGATCTAGATTAGGATTTGTATCTGTGGCAGAGATCCAGATTGGATCTCCTTAGCCTTATGATGACCATGCCTTATTCATATTAGAGAACCAGTGCACTTTCTTTCCATTCTCCCACATTCTTATGGTGTGGCTTCTCTTCCATTTTTGTCCCTTGATCCATGAGGCCACTGCCTTACTTCTTATTCCTGCTCCATGCCTTTACCATCCCTTATCTATTAGTTGAGAGGTTACTGCTATTGGTGTCCATAGATAGTAGACCATAGGGTAGGCCTCCTGTACTTGGTCTGTGCATGTGCACTGGCAATATATAAGGCAGGGGGTACAAGCTGGAATTTCCCCAGTCTTGCTCTCTTGACCTCTTAGCTGGTTATATAGGCTAGTCTTCACTAGTGTTACTGGCTTCTGGTTTATATAAGAGTAGTGGTCTTGCTTTTTCTTATTTGCCTAGTTAGGGGCCACTAGCTAAAAGCCTCACCAGTTTTCCAGAACAGAATAGAAGTGTCCATCAAGAAAGTTTGAGTATCAAGGCAGGATGGATAGTTGCCCATAATACCCTTAGACAGGTAATAGTTAGAAACAGGCAAGTATGATCCTATGTAGTTCACATGTAAGTAGTTTGGTGAGGCCATTAGCAAGCATGTTGTTTGTAAGTACATGGGTAATTTCAAAGATTCCATTCTCATGTTATTCATATACAAAGTGGAATAGGGTACCAATGTAGCAACTTCAGCTATAAAAGCATGCCTCTTGTGCAAGTGCAATGGCAGCAGTATTGTTGGAAAAAAGGTTAGTGGAGGGCAGTTTATTTCCACTGTAGATTTCAATGTCTTAGATAATATAATATAGTCACAGGCCTTGTTTTGCATAGTAAGCAAGTATAACATATTTAGCTTCATTTGATAATATGGTAACATTGTCTTGTTTCTTGCTATTCCATGAAATGACTGCATTGCCAAGTTAGAACACATAGTCAGATATGGAGTAATGGTCATCAGTATTACATGCAAAACTAGCATCTGTATATCCAGTGAGAATATCAGGGTTGCTGCCTGAGATATTACCAAGCATAAGTACTATATCATGTGTTCTTCATATATATTTAAGTACATGCATGAGTGTCTTCCAGTGGAGTTTTCCAGGGTTTGTGCTGAACTGTCCCAGTTAACTGACATCAAAGGCAAGATTAGGGCATGTGACAATAGAAAGCCAGGAAACTCCACCAAGGGCCTTCTGGTATGTATATTGGGTTATCTTAGCTTTCTTCTCATTTGTCTATGGACAGTTAGCTTTTGATAGCATTATGCCAGTATTAAGTGAGGTTAAAACTGGATTGCATATGTCCATGCAGAACCATTTGAGAAGAGTTTCTGCATATTATGTCTGTGATAGCATGATTTGCTAGTTTTGATGGTCATTAGTGAGCTTGATACCCATTAGCCAGCCTGGATCTTCTTTTTTATCTTAAAAAGGCTGTGGAGAAGTTGATATGTTTTAATGAGCATTGTTTTGAAGAATGCAACTATAAGTGCATTATTGACATAAATGACTATAATGGCTATGCTATCACCAAAGTGGCATATGTAGACTGCAGGGTCAGATGGAAGGCATGTGAAGCCATTGGTACCTAGCATTTCATGCATATATCTGTTTCACAGGTGGGAACCCTGTTTAATCCCATATAGGCTAAGAAGAAGGTATGCAACTTTGTTGGTGCCATCTTCAAATCCTTCAGGCTGGCACATATAGATCTTATGGTTGATCTTGCTGTGTAGAAAAGCACCTATGACATTGTCTTGTCTACAGTGCTAGCCATGGGCTGCTGCATAATATAGGATAACATGAAGGGAGTTAAGATAAACTGTAGATAAGAATATGTTACTGAAGTCAAGGCCAGGTACCTGTGAAAGTCCCTGGGCAACAACTCATGCCTTGTATTGGATTATCTTACTGTTAGAGCCCCATTTGATCACATGTGTCCATTAGCAACCAATGACCTTATAGTCTTTGAATTGGTCAACAAGTTTCCAAATGCCATGTTTTTGTAACATGTTAAACTCCTCATGCATTGCTTTCCACCAATTGTCTAAGTCAGATCTGGATGTGCCTGTTGGAAGTTTAGTGGTGTATCTTTACCATTGGCTATAATATAGGCAACTTGTGCAATTAATAAATTGGCTGGTGATATAGGTATGCTGGTTGCATGCTTTTTTTGGGCTTCCTGCAAGGTTCTCTGGTCTGCAAATGCTTTGGCTTCTCTTGCTGCTTCTTTCTTGACTGTCTCTTTCTTCCATAATGGTTAGGTAATCTATTCTGATCACTAAGATAGTGGTTTTGTGATATCTGAACTGACCTAATCTGAGCCAGAAGGGATAAAGAAGGTAGATCCTGGTGATGGTGGCTGCCTGGAGCTGTTTGAATTAGATGCATGAGCCATCTCAATCTAAGGAGTGGAGGAAGTTGTTAAACCACTGATATACTCCAGATCTTCTTCAGAATGCTTCAGAAAATTAGTTAAATGGGGCTTAGCTTTATCTTGTGTGGTATATATTTGCACTAGTCCTGGTGCCCTGAAATTTAGAGGGGGCAGAGGGTCAGAGTAAGTTATAGAAACTTGGGTTCAGAGGAGTAAGGGCATATGGTCTGCTCACAAGGTCAGAAGAGAAGTTTTAGAGATAGAGGAAGAGAGCACTGAGTTATATTGATATTCAAACTGGGGTACAAGATGCAGAGCTATAGTACTTATATCTTGGGGAAGTGGATTATCTAACAAGAAGAAGGAGATAAGACAGGAGTTGTCTTAAAAGTAAAAGCAGGTGTTAATGCAACCTGAATATGAATGGGGATGTCAGATATAACACTGATAATGTTATGCCAGGATAGAATTAAAAGATGAAACTAAAGAATAACAGAGAACAGGAAAGGAGGGCAAGGAACAGGAAATGAGGCTGGAAGAACTATGGAGTTGTGTTGGAAGAACATAGAAATATGTATAAGGAATTGTAAGTATTATTAGATAGACAGAGAATGAGATAAATGGGAACTAGCCAGCACATAGCTTGAGGGTAATCCTCAACCAGAGTTGCATTGAAGATGTTCAAAGTGGACATAGTGGTCCAGAATATAATAGAAGTGGACTAAGGCACTTCCTGATGAGGGACAGGGGAGAAATTGACATTATCATGGTTTCATATGCATTCATATACAATAACATCATGTGAGACAATAAATTGGTTTCAGGATGGGATACAGACATTGTATGCTTTTGAACCTCTTTTAAATCCACAAAGAATTCCATCAATGGAGTGAGGATTAAGTTTGCATTGAAGGTTGGATGGGATATGGACATAGCATTATAAGCCAAATATCTAGAGGGTGAAGACACTTAGTTTGTGGCCATAGAAGACTTTATTAGGCATTGTGTGTCAGAGCTTTTGTAAGGCTGTGATTCTGGACATAGTTGGCATATTCATGTGCCTTAGGCCAGAAACTCTTGAGCATTCCAGCATTCATGAGCATGGCAAGAATGTTTTTATGAGTGATCTGATTAAAGCATTTAGTAATGCCATTTTGTTGTGGTGTATGTGGGGCAGATAGTTCATATGTGATGCCTTTCTGGTAAAGAAATGACTAGAGGTGAAAGTTGAGGAATTTGCCATTACAATCAGATCTGATAATCTTAATATAAAAATCAGTGTATGTTTCAAAACATTCAATAAGGACCTTAATCCTGTCAGTAGCATCATTCTTATGTCTCAAGAATTCTTTCCACCTCTTACAGCTATTGTTGCAAACCCATGCAATAACCACTTTCACTCTCACGTGATCGTGGGAATCCCAACCCTATTCAGGCTAAACCCTAGCTTAGGACTAAGCATATTCTATATGAGTACTCATAAGGTTAGTGACCACGAGGCACATCTAGGGATCTCCTCTGGATCTTCCCTGGATCTTCCCCGATCCTGATCTGATCTCATCTGTTGGATCTGACGGATCTGCTGATGGATCTCATCTGTGGCTAGAGATCCCTGTCCTCACTGCGTCCTGACCCCTTACCTTCCATTCCCCCACATCATTCATATACGATACATGCATTCCCCTCACAGCCTACACGAGGCTGCAGTACTTATGCTATTGGCTGGCTTACTGTACTACTTTAGGGTAGCCACGGATGTACATGATCTGTGCACCATCTAGTGTAGTATATAAAGGCCAGCTCAGAGTAGTCAAGTCCTTCAGACTTGATCACTTTGTAGCTGCATGCATTTGGCTTTAAGATAAAGCTCTTCTCAGAAGATCAGACCCTTCAAGATAGAAGGCAGAGATTTAGGAAGTCCCAAGCAAGAGTCTCTTACGTGTCCTCCTCATCGTCATCACCAATAACTCCTCGGTTGCTCCACTCCAGAGCCTCCCATTAGAAGTTCCCTCTTACAGTGTTCCTCCTCCTCAGTTCATAGTCTAGGTGTAGTCTCTGATCTTCAGAGTCGTAACAGCTATGATTATCAATGATACCAAGTATATATTTGAATTTTAAAATGAAGGTATCAAAGGGGCCTTGTAGATTCATGTGGAGATGTTCAATCACTTTCATTGCTTAATTGCAGGAGTAGATAGGAAAAGATGCTAAATGGTGTTTGCCTTTAGCATATCCATTGCAAAGACTAAGTTTACATTTTCTACAAAGATCCATGCCTGTTACAAGATTGTGGCAATCAAGGTAGCAAAGGGGTTTGAGGCTAATATGGTTAAAGTGGGCATGACAGATGTTGAGATTGAATGGAAAACAGGTGGTGAAGGTGATGGCAGAGTTAAACATAGATGGGACAATAAAGCCATGGATTTTGTAGAAATTACCATGCAGTTAGCCTTCAAGGGAAGTATTACCATTGGACTTTTTGATGGTGACACAGCCACTATATTTGGTAATTTCAAATCCCCTACAGTCAATTTGGGGCAATAGCTGACATCCAGGAGTTTGATGGTATGATTGGTATAGCTCTGATAAAGACATTGAAAAGTATTGTTCCAATGCTAAGAATAAGAAGCTCAGATCCATCTTTGATAATTTCTTTGATTGACTTATTTGTGGGTAAGAATGTGGCAAAGGCTAAGCATTCTGTGCAAATGTGGTTGGTTATACTGCTATCCAGAATCCATCCCAGGCCAGACAAAGTTGAAGTGACAGCAAAATGGGCAGACATGCTTGAGCCTATGTGTTCTTGATCTAATTTGCTGTCACAGTCAGCTATAGCTTGGTTGTCCTGTTTTTGACTTGATTTCCCCTTGTCTTTGACTTCAATTGTTTTAGCTTGTCCTCAGACTTTTCCTTTTCATTACCATTCTTGTTGCCCTTCTTGTGCTTTTTTCCCTTTGTTCTTTGGTTCTTGGTATGGCAGTTTTTGGTCCAGTGACCCAGGCATTTGTGGTGATCACAGTATGGTTGACCAGATACTTGGCCTAGTTGAGTTGCTTGAAAGGCACTTGCATGGCCAGTGTATTAATTTGCATGAATGCTAGACTTATTACAAATATGGTGCTTCACTTCCATAAATGAGTAGTAGTCAGGGAGGGTAGAGAATATGTAGTTCCATATCAGTAGCATGGAGATGCAAAAGAAGCAAGTGAACAGGTCATCTGAAATATTACAATTCATGAGAATAAGGTTATAGTAAAGGGCCTTTATTTTTGTGATATATGCTGGTATGTATTTACCATCAGTGTAGCAGATGCTGACTAGAGATATAATGGTGAGTATCCAGTTGATTGTTATTGTACCAGAGTAGAGACAGCATGCTTTAGACCATATTTTTGTTACCATGTCCAGATGACTAACTTGAATCTGGACTTTTTCCATTATTGTCATTATAAGAATTGATTTGACAAAGGAGTTGACTGTTATTCACCTGGTGCCTTCAAACTATGATGTGGACTGGTGAGTGACTAGCAATGAATAGCAATGACAAGGGGGCTTTTGAAGACTAGTGGCCTCAAACTAGGCAAAAAAAGGTAAGTGAGTTAAGATAGAAAGCAAGGGGCTCTTCAGACTAGTTAAAGCTAAAAGAAGAAGAGTGGTCTAGACTGGGGAAACACCAAGTCTCTCCCTACCCTTTATATATTAGCAGCAGAGGTGCATAGCCTCAGTATGGGATTAGTACTACTATCTATGGTCATTAATAGCAGTAAATGTACATGCTAATAAATAAAGAAGCATAGAATGAAGGATAGGAGTAAGGCAGTGGTTTCATGGATCAAGGGAAGGAGAAGAGAAGCCATACCATGAGAATATGGGAGAATAGAAGAAAAGATGCAGGAATAGTGGATATAAATATGGCAAGGTAGCTATAAGGCCAAGGAGATTACATCTGAATCTCTGCCACAGATCAGATTCTAATCTAGATTAAAAGATCAGATATTATTATCATCAAAGATCTGGATCTTATCTTGAGATCTGCCACATTACATGACCATCACCATATACTAGAGAATATACTTTAAAAAGAACCAAACCTATGCATAGAGTTAACCTTGTTTAGGCATGTGAGTCTCATGATTATGTAATAAGATCATCAGTGTTCTGCTGAGCACATAACATTGGCCTTATGCCAGTAGATATGGGTGAGTCTGTTGATTTTCAAGTCATAAGGAAGAAAGGATTTATTAAAATAGATATGGAGTAATGCCATATAAAGTAAATCTTCAATGACAGATAGCCATGTGGCAAAATTTGTGCTGTTAAGCCAGGGCCTAAGCATGAAGAGGTGCAAGAACTATTGAGCATTAATGGTCTTTTTTAGAGTAAAGTGGACTTTATCCTTATTATCAGTATTCTCATCTAGAACACTGGTTAAGAATGATGTCAATCTGCATAATGAATGTGAAGTGCTTGGTAGATGTGGAAATGCATGTGATATGGAGACTAGGGGAAGATAATGGCTTGAATTGGCATTGAAGTTACCAGTAGATGGGCTCAAGAAGTCTGATATACTAGAGAATCTGGCAGCATGGAGTAAATCAACAGTGCTAAGTGGTATCTCACTTATGCATCTGTGTAATGGATCCATTGACATGATTTGATCAGAGGCAAGTCTCAATTTGAATTTCACACTGTGCAGGGTTCATAACCTATTAAAGAAAGACTATAATATGAGTCCATGAGGACTCCAGTTAATATTGTACAAGACTATAATATCTACCTGTACTATAAGTTCATGAGGACTAAAATACATAAGTAATAAGCTTATTGTATTTTGTAATGTATTGGCTCATCTCTAGTTGACATTGTATGTATTACAACTCTGGCTTGTGATAAGAGCCAAGAGAGGCAATGATGGAGGTAAAATGTGGGAAAACACTAACCACACAAGGGCTAGGGCAAAGATAAGAGAATAGAACCAAAAAAGGGCTTTAAGACTGAGAAAGCATATTAGAAGGAGCCAGAGAAGGCTAGTGGCACAAGTGCTTAAGTTTAAGAAGACTTAAGACTGAGCCAGCCACCATATTACTATCCAGACATTGCACAGCTTTGGCCATGCAATGTTCTTAAAGTATTACATGTACTAAAGTAAGCTAGTATAAAGAAAAAATATCAAAGGAAATGCTAAGTAAAAGGAGAAGTTATAATAGTATAAAACTAAACAAAGGTATAATAAGTATCCATGTGTTAGCAGACACTGCTGACTAAAAATGATAACCTAGTATATATAGGAAAGGTTGTTAGATTATCACCAATTAGTGGGATGGTCTTTAACAAACAGTTCCCATAATTATGTGCTAAAGATTATCATGTTCACTAGTTGCATAACAATAATGGTGGAAGATGGGGTTATAGAAATGGAATTAGGGCAGGTGGCAGAGGAAATGATTGAGAAAATAACCATTGAGTAGGTAGAAGGTCTTGTAACAAGGTCACTAGGCCAATAAACTCAATTTTATCAAATATAAGATTGTTCAGATTTGTTCAGATAATAGATATGAAACTTCTCAGCAATCTCTAAAGTGTGACCTAATTTAGTGGTAAGCATTCACAAGGTTTCCTCATTAGTATCTTTATAACCTAACCACCTAATCAAATATAGTAGTTTGCAGTTTCTTTACCTGCAATCCATTTTCAAGTTGAAGATCTCATAGATTTCAAACTCTGGTTCTTCATCAATCTTGACTAGTAATGGTGGTCACTGGGCACAGTCAGAGATGGTATTGGGGACAGGGGGTTCTAGTTGGAAGACATGGAAGATCAGATATACAGACTTTATAGTTCCTGGAAATTGGAGTATAGAGTAAAGGAAACCTGCCTCAGCAATAATAAAATAAGAATCTAAGTTCTTTTTGGTGAGTTTCTTGAAAGGTTGAGTAAACCTGAAGTACTTAGCCTTAATAAAGACCTGGTTATATATTATGAAGTTTAATGCCAGAGATTATTGGGCATTAGCAGAAACTTAATATCTTTTTTAAGTGGCAGCTATTTCTTTATGAAGGAATTTATGAAGTAACTTGAGATCAATGGCATGCTCTTGAGATCAAGCAGAGGTAAGGTCATGTTTTAGATAAATGGAGATACTTGAATGGTAGCCCTTATTAGTGAAGAAAGAAAAAACACCTGTAGTAGTATTAAATGCATTGTTGTAAGCAAACTCCACAAGTAGAAGGAGTTTGAATCAATTATCCTGCTAATAGTTACAATAAATATGTATATATTGCTCCAGGATCTGATTTATTTGCTCAGTTTATCCATTATCTTCTAAGTGGTATCCAGAGATAAAGTGAAGGTGGATATTTAGAGCTTGTCCCAGGGAATAAAAGAAATGGGAGACAAATTCAAAACTGTAATTGATGGTGATGTGGGAGAGAACTCCATGTTTGGAAAAAACATGAAGTAAAAAGAGTTTAGCAAGCTCTGAAGAGATTACATATATTGTTTGTAGAAATAAAGACATACTACTTTAATAAATAATCTACAAAAATGAGGATTGCAGAGTAACTGAAGGAGGCAGGGAGTTTAGTTTCTCAATGAAATTCATAGAGATTAAATTTCATGGCTTCTTAGAAATGGAGAGCTACTTCAGAAAGTCATAGGATTTATGGTAAAGTATCTTAGCAAGGGCACAAGCTATACAAGAGGAGATATATTCTTTGATAAAGTCTCAAATGACAGGCCAGGTATAATCATGACAAATTAGCTCTAGAGTCCTATTCTGTCCAAAGTGGCCAGATAGGGGTAATTATACTTTAGACAGAGGACTTAAAGATATAGATTGGAGATATTTGAAACATAGATCTAATTATCTAGGCATAGAAACCTTCTAAATTGATAGACTGACAAGAATTAGATGGCTAAGGGGCAGAGAGCTAAACAGAGGCAAAAGAGTCAGAGGAAAGTGCTGAGAGAATATTACAATGAAGTAATTCAAAGTTGAAAAGAACAGCAGACTGGAAAACTGGAGTAGCCAAGGAGGAAGCCCAGAGTAAGCTGGTAAGCTGCTCTTGTGTAAAGACAGGTTAGAGATTGTGTGAATTGACATGGGCATAGTTGCTATCTCCCTTTTTGAAATAGATATCTTATTATCTAGTTAAAATGTCAGGCTTAACATCAATATATTCCAGACAAAAATAAATAAGCAGATTGAATTGGAAAAGGAACTCTGATCACCAGGCTTGCTGGTGAGTCAGGAGTTTAGTTATAGCAAAATACTCAAGATTCTTATGATCAGTAACAACATTAACCAGAGTACCAGAACCTTTAAGGTAATAATACCAGGTCTTAAATGCTTCAAAGATAACAAGAAGTTCCTTATCATGGGTGTTATAGTTGAGTTCAGGTGCAGAGAGCATATGCAAATAGAATATAACAGGTTAGACTTTATTATCTGAATATTAGAGTGAAAGGATTCTGGCAATAATATAATTAGAGACATTAGTCTTGATAATAAGTGGAGTATCCAGAATCCAATGGGTTAGGATAGGGACAGAGATAAAAGCATTTTTGAGGTGCCAGAAAGTAGCATAGCAGGAGGCATTAAAATTCCAGGGAGTAGTTTTACAAGTAGGATAAGTAAGAGAAACTACAATTTCAGAGTAGGTATTAAAACTTGTTCCAACTGTTAAAGCTCTTCTAACTGAAAGAACTAGTTGAAACTAGTTGAAACCCTGATCCATAGATGCAAAAAGAACTTCTAGTTCAAATATAATATCAAACCTTGGAAAATTGCTAAAAAGCAAATTTTAGATGCAAAGATACTGCTAGAACTCAGAGTTTCAGAGAAGAAAAACTTCCAGAAGCAAACTCTAGGTTTGAATACACTTATGGGACTTAAATCTGGAAGAAGACATAACTCCAGAGGCTTTTGAGAAAGTCCAGAGATTTTCTGGAAAAAAATCAAGGAAAGTTTTCCTGGCTTAAATGAAACTTGGCTTTACCTTATGTGGTGTGCCCTTGTACAACTTGGTATTCTGATTTATAAAGGGGTTGAAAATAGAGACAAGAGTGGTCTTATGACCCAATATAAAGAACAGATAGGACAAGGAGTATTAAGCCTAGTTATAATAAAAGTAGATTCTTAAGATTTCCTTAGAAATATTATTAAAACCTGGAGGTACTTTAAAGAAAATTGAATGATTACAGGGTAAGCTGAGAAGTTTAGTCAGAGTAAAAACAAAGTCAAGATGGGGGTATTTTTGCCAATATTTGAATGAAGGTACTATATACAGAGATTGTTATAACTCTGGATACCAGAGGCTACATCTAGATAAAGTGGAGGAGAAGGAACATGAAAGAGAACTCAAAGGGAGACTCCTGAGAGGAGCAACTGAGGAGGGATCAATGAAGGAGAACTCAAAGGAGACTCATGCCCGAGCGACTAAGGGCCTAATCCTAAAAGGGTTTGGTATCCAAAGAAATGCTAATAGCCAAATATGAAGTGATAAAGTCTGAGGAGACTTTACCACCAGTACTCGCCCCTTATATATTGCCTAGAGAGGTGCATGGACCAACTAAGTAAGGCCTACCCTAGAGTACTACTATCTGTGGACACCAATAGCAGTAAGAGCACACTATTAAATAGGAGAGGAAAATGCATGGAGCAGATATGAAGGGATGAGGCAGTGGCCTCACAAATAGCAGGTGTAGAATGGAAGAGAAGGTCAGGGTATACCATGAGGATGGGGATCTCTGCCACAGATGAGATTGTATCTCTAGATCCATCAGATCCATGGAGATAGATCAGATCCAGATTGGGAAGATCCCAGGCAGATCCAGGAAAGATTCTCAGATGTGTTATGTGACCACTGACCGTGAAGTACTTGTAAAGAATGGCTAAGCCCCAGGCTAGGGTTATCCTGAAAAGGAGTAGGGTTCCCACGATCACATGATGTAAAAGTGGTAGTTGTGATAGGTTCACAACAGAGATATAGTACATATAGTTCTAAAGTAGTGAAAAGTCCAAGCAAGAAAAGGAAATAAGACTAGAGTTATCTGAAAAGTAAGAGCAGATGTGAAAGTATCACAGAAATAAATGAGAATGTCAGAGATAACAGTGTCAAGTTATTATATCCCATATTTCTGACTCTATTTCTAACTTAGCCTTTGGCTGGCCTATACTTTATACTAGTTAATAAGCTATACTAGTCCTTGAGTTCCTTCTCATACCTCTGGCCTTTTCTGCTACTACTTTATCCCACTCCAGTTGTGCTTGTGTTTTTTCTGCACTAGCATTATTATAGCTGCTCTAACCTTTTTTTCCCTTTCCACTCTATTCTGTTGAAGGCAGAATGGAGAAAGATCAGAGAAATAGGCAATAGAACAGAGAGAAAGGAAGAAAAGCACTAGATATGACTGGTGGGTTGCTAATTGTTGCAGGCTGCTAGATGCTATTACTAGATGCTATTACCCTTTCTAGGTTGATATTCTATTGTCAATTAGAAGATGCAAAGAAAAAAGAAGTCAAAGGTAGCAGAAAATAAGAAGAAGAATGTTATGTAACTAGTGAATATAACAGTCTCTAGCATGTGATGTGAACTGGTTGCAGTCATGTGAACAAGTTGCTTATTTAAGGAAACCCTAGGCTAAGACTAGTTCTAATATTCAGAGTATTTCCTTGCACAGGTATTAATCACATGATATGGCAGATCTCAGATAAGATCCAGATACATCCCCTGTATTATACACCACTCTGAGTGCAATCTAAATACTAGTATGAACTGGTAAGTGACAGACTATCCAAACAACAAGAGGGCTTTTATCCTAGTGGCTCCAAACTAGGCTTGTGAGTGTTGAGAGGGAATAAAAAGGAAGCAAGAAGTGACCCAGAGTTAGTATCATAGTGCTTAGACTGTAAGGGGAGTTATGATATATGTAATCAAGACTGGAGAGACTCTAGGTCTTGCCTACCCATATATATATTGCCAGAGAGGCACAGCCCCAGTATAGGATGAGTAACCCACTATCTATATGTATCAATAGCAGTAATTACTTTTATCATCTAAATATGGAAAGACATGGAATGATGAGTAAAAATGAGGCAGTGGCCTTGTGGATCAGGGATATTAGAAGAGAATCACACCATAAGGATGTGGGAGAATAGAAGGGAAGCTTAAAGAAAGCAGATATGAAATGCAGCATGGCAATTATAAGGCCAAGGAGATTTATCTAGATCTGTTAGATCAGATATCATCAGTATTGATCTAAAATCTCATCTGAGATTCAGCCATAATCATATGACTATCCCATGAGCAAGGAATAAACTCTGATATAAATCAAACATAGCCTAGGATTTATCTTGTTTAGGCAAGTGAGTCCCATGGTCATGTGAAGAAAACTGTCAGTGTTTGCTGAGTGCATAATACTCTAATAACATCTGATCTTATAATCTAGATAGAGAATCTGATCTGTGGCAGAAATCCAATGGATTTCCTTAGCCTTGCTATGGCCATGCTTTATTTATCTCTATCAATTCTGTGTGCTTCCCTTTTATTCTTCCACATTCTCATGATATGACTTCTCTTCTATTTCTGTCCCTTGATTCATGAGGCCACTGCCTTACTCCACCCCATGCCTTTCCCTCTTTTATTTAATGAACAAGTACTTATGGCCATTGGTGGCCATAGATAGCAGTAGCTTAGAGTAGGCTTCCTATACTTGGTCTATACATAAACCCTAACAAAATATAAGGAAGGAAGTAGTAAGCTGGATTTTTCCAGTCTTGCTTTTTTAACCTTTAGCCCACTTTTACTTGTCTGCTATAGAGATAGAGGTGCTCCACCAGTTATCTGAGCTTAGTTTTATACAGATCTGGTATATCTCTCTTTTTGTAATGGGTAACTACCCATTCTTGCCTTGGTACTTGTGTCACCTTGGTGAATACCCTGTCCTTGATACTAGAAGTCTGCTGAGGCCTTTGGCTAGTGGCCCCTAACTAGGCAGATGTAGTGAAAGGATGAGACCTGGGCCCTTGTGTATAAACCACAGCAGGACAGTTGAGAGCTGAAGGGGGATCCTGTCTTGAGATCAAGCCTTAGATTATACTGTAGATCCTAGCCTAAGTCACAAGAGGGCAAGACTGGGGAAACCCAGCCTTGCATCTCCTGCCTTATATATTACTGGCGGCCATGCACAGACCAGCCACAGGAGACCTACCCTAAGTACAGCTATCCATGACCACCAATAGCTAAAGGAACTCATGACTAAGGTAATAGATAAGAGGTGCATGGATCAGGTGAGGCAGTGAGGCAGTGGCCTCGCAGATATAGGATGGAGAGGAGATATGCCACACCATAAGGATGTGGGAGAATGGAAGGATGCACTGGTTTCGATCTATGAATGCAGCATGGCTGCCTGGTGGCTGAGGAGATTCAATCTGGATCTCTGCCACAGATCAGATCCTAATCTCTGTTAGAGATATCATTGGATAGATCTAAGATCCCATCAGGGATCTAGCCACAGTGTCACATGACCTAAACCTTAGTAAAGGGAATACTCTGAAGAACTACTAACCTTAGCCTAGGGCTTGCCTTATAAGGCTACTTGTTTGCATGATCATGTGCTCCTGGTCACATGACCCGCATCACATGCTTTCTGAGTCTCTCACGATCACATGTGACCATGTGTTAGGCTGGAGCCATAATACTTTTTATTGCCTAGTTCAGGGGCCACTAGTACAAAAGCCACTATAGTAGACTAGCACAAGCACAAGATAGAAGTAATCACCAGGGTTATATAAGCACAAGACCAGAATGGATGGCTTTCTGTTTCAAAAAAGAAGAAGAAATCTGAAAATATCCAAAAAGGCAGGAAAGAGTTCAGAGGGAAAAAAAAAAACAGATCAAGGAATGGTAAGGGAAAGGCTAATTTCCAAGGGAACATAGGATAAGCAGAAATATCCCAAGAAAAAAGTAATACCTGAGGGAATAAAAGAATAGGTTCTAAAACAACATATCAGGAAAAGAAAGGAGTAAAAGCCTTCAAGCAGAAATGAAGTTATCAGAAAACAAGGCTAGAAGAGCAAGGAATTCCCAGGGTAGAAGACAAAGAAAACAAAAGATTTTAGAGAAGGTTTAAAAAAATAAAAAGGTTTTCTAGAACCAGGGCAAAAGAGGTAAAGAGTATTCAAAAGGGATTAGAGGAATAGGGCACATTAATAAAATGATGCAGCCTTAATCTGGGAAAAAAAAAAAAAAAAAAAAAAAAAAAAAAAAAAAAAAAAAAAAAAAAAAAAAAAAAAAAAAAAAAAAAAAAAAAAAAAAAAAAAAAAAAAAAAAAAAAACAGAAAATAAATAAAACAGAAAATAAATAAAACACAAGGGTTTTGAGTAATGAATAAAGAAAAGATCAGAGGTTTTATGAACAGGGAAGTCTAAAGAGGAAAAAGAAATAAGAAGTAAATCCAGGCAGATAGTAATAGGAAAAATAACAAGGGAAATGAAAATAATCTCAATATCAAACTCTAAGAAAGGAAGCAAGGAATAATAATCTATATAGAGCAATGGAATAGAAACAGGAATGCCCAGAGAAAGCAAGGCAGCATGGGCAAACAAGATAAAATGTGGGTAAATATGTTAGAGTGCAGAGAAAAAGATATGGATGTTTCTGGAGCCTTGTAGGATTGGTGGGGTAAGTATATCCCAAGAATTGTGAAAATAAGGGAACAAATGGCAAAAATGTGAGTAACTGGTGAATTATAACAAGAGAGACTGGATGCTGCAAGCTTAAAGTCAAATATATTATGCATTCCTAGAGTGCAATCCAAATACTAGCAAATACCAGTAAGTGACAGGCAATGACAATAACAAGAGGGCTTTTCTGCTAGTGACCCTGAACTAGACTTGTGAGACTTAATAGAGAAAACCCAAGTTAACACTAGAAACCAGTGCTTAGGCTGCAAGGAAAGAGACAAGGGATAACTCAGGTTAACTCCACAATGCAGAGCCCAAGTAGAAGTAAGTAAGTATATGATACAAGTAATCAAGACTGGAGAGACTCCAGGTCTTGCCCATCCTGTATATATATTGCCAGGAGGCATAGCCTCTACACAGGATGAGTAATCTACTATCTATGTTAACCAATAGCAGTAATTGCTTATACCTTCTTAAATAGAAAACTAGGCATAGGGCATATGAGTAAGGAGTGAGGCAGTGGCCTTATGGATCAAGGAATATAAAAGAGGAACCATAACCATGAGAATGTGGGAGAATAGAAGCTCAGGGTAATCAGATATAAATAAGGCATGACCACCATAAGGCCAAGGAGATTATCTAGATCTCTGCCACAGATTAGATATTATTGGTATTAATCTAAGATCTTATCTGAGATTCAGCCACATCACATGACTAATCCATAAGTAAGGAATACTCTAATATAAGAATTAAATCTAAGCCTAGGATTTAACCTTATAAGGCAGGCAAGTCCCACAGTCACATAAGAAGATCATTAGTGTTTGCTGAGCACATAACAAAATGGAGGCAGAAATAAAGTTATCTTTCTGGGAGGTATATTAGCAGATAAAACTGGCCTGCCATGAAGGGCAGAACAATGCAAAAAACTGCCATGCCAAAGGCAATGGGGTTGTAAATACCAGAAAAAGACAAAAAAAGCTGTGGTTTGAAGTTAGAGTTAGCTAATATTAGAGTAATATGGAGCTATGGAGGGTGCATAGGGTGCTGGCATGTGTTATCCACTAAACAGATGAGATACTACTCAATATCCAAGGTCAATGGACCATAGTGGATAAGTTAGTGATATTCTAGAATCAATAAACATAAATCATCCAGCAGAGAGTAATGCTAGGCATTATTAAAAGTAAATCCAACAGTCTTGGTGAGATATGTGGGAATTCAATAGTTTAAGCATAAGAGGCAAAAATGAAGAAAAAGGAGAGAAAAAGGAGAGAAGCAGAAAAAGGCAGAAAGTGGTCAGAGTATTGGAATATGTTATATTTCATACCACCAAGTCAACTTTATTTTATCTCTGGTATGACTCCAGTTGCTTTTATATTCATAAGCTATGTATTATTTAGTTCCTTTACCTCCATCTCTTTCTATATAATAATATCTACAAGTTTATATATATTAGCTCTAAGCTATTTCAATACAACTCCATAGTGATTTCAATTTTACTTTCTGTTTCTATTCCTGTTCCTGTTCCTCTTTATCTGTTCCTATTAACCTTTAGTTTCATCTTGACATAAAATTGTTAGCATTATACCTGACATCTTCATCCATATTCAGGAAGCATTGATATCTGCCTTTACTTCTGAGACAACTTCTGTCTTATTATTATGGCTCAAATTCAAAAAGAAGGTAGCAGCCTTGAAGATGCCCACACTAGATAATCAAAAGCATGAAAACAAGTGCTTTAGACTGGGGAATCCAGTCTATAGCCTTGTCCTTATATATTGCTAACTACAGTGCATGGACCAGATCATAAGGCCTATATGAGGTAGCTAACATAATGCTAAATAAGAGAGTAAGGCATAAGGTAAAATAGTGCTGGTTAAACTAAGGATAACCCAAATAAGATGGAATAGAGGCTAAAAGTGGTATAAGTAAGGTCAGTTTATAACACTCATCTTCTTTTCTTTCTTAAATAATCTGCTTCTTCAAGATATAAGTACTATAGTCTTGTATCTTGAATCTTAGTTTGAATATTAACTTAATCCAGTGCTATTTCCTGCTATTCTATATCCTCTCTTAACCTTGTGAGCAGGTTCAATGCCCTTATACTTCTGAATCCAAGTTTCTATAACTTACTTTACCCCTTTATTCTCTTTCCAATCCTTCTGAAAAAGTATAGAACTAATGCAAAGGCACATCACATAAGGTAAAACCAAGCCCTATTCAACCATTATTCCAGAGAGTTCCAGAGTAGATCTGAAGTGCACCCTCATGTTTAGCAGAGTCTCTAAATTCTAAGCAAGACTAGAAATTCAAATAAAGAATTTTAGTAATTGAAATTGTACAGAGGTGCAATGTTAGAGGTTGGAAAGACAATGGGGCTTGGAATTGGTTAACATGTTGCATGTAAAACAAGATCTCAAAAGATTAGAAATAACTGTCAAAAACAGGTCACCTAGAAGTGAAGAAATAATATAAGCAAGTAAGATAACAACCTAATAGATATTATTGAGTAACTTGTCAAAAAGAGGACCAGGGAACTGGATAGAGGTACATAGACTGTGACAGCAGTATCTAGATGGAAGAAGGTAGTTAGAGTAATAAGAAGTAATCTCTATCAAGAATAAGAATATATTAGAGTACTGGGACTAGCTACCAGAAGAGAACTGGGAAAAAAAGGAAGAGATGCTTATAAATGGATATTGTTATGCACCCAAAGAGTGCAATCTGAATACTGGCAACAAACACTGGTGAGTAACAGGTGACAACAACAACAGGAGGGCTTTTGCACTAGTGGCCCCAAACTAGGCTTGTGAGACTTGATAGGGAAAACCTGAGTTAACACTAGTAACCAGTGCTTAGGCTGCAAGGAGAGAGACAAGGAAGTAACTCAGGTTAACTCCACAAAGCAGAGCCCAAGTAGAAGAAGATAAGCATATGATACAAGTAATCAAGACTGGAGAGACTCCAGATCTTGTCCACCCTGTATATATATTGCCAGAAGACATAGCCTCTATATAGGATAAGTAATCTACTATCTATGTTAACCAATAGCAGTAATCTCTCATACCTTCTTAAATAGGAAGTAGGGCACAGGGCATATGAGTAAGGAGTAAGGCAATGGCCTTGCAGATCAAGGGATAGAGAAGAGGAATTATACCCATAAGGATATAAGAGAATAAAAGCTCAGAATAATTGGATATAAAAAAGATATGGCTGCCATAAGGCTAAGAAATCTATCTAGATCTCTGCCACAGATCAGATATTATCAGTATCAATCTAAGATCTCATCTGAGATCCAGCCACATCACATGACTAACCCATGAGCAAGAAATACTCTGATATAAAGAATTAAACCTAAGCCTAGGGTTTAACCTTGTAAGACAGGTGAGTCTCACAGTCATGTGAGTAAACCATCAGTGTTTGCTGAGCACATAATAGATATCATGACCTTGAAATGGCATTCAAGTGTCAATAGAGACAGATAACATAACTTAGTGTAAAAGGATCAAAACTACCCTAAAAAGTCTAAAGTAGCAAATGAAGAGAATATAGGGATCTGAGAATCTAGAGTTGAAAAATGTTAAGCCTAAAACACATGCATGGTAAGTATCTGGAACTAGTGACTGGAGTAGAAAAAGTCAGAGCATTCCAGAAAAGATTAGAAGATCAAAAGTAATAAGAAATATTTTTGAAAGAATAAAAGATTTAATGAAACTAGTAGTGATGACAAATTTACTCTTTGACTTTTTTGAGCTAGAAGACTGGATAGAAGGTGTGAAGATTTTTTTGAAGAATTTAGATGGATTAAATAACTTTTTTTGATGGCCAATTTCAGATCTGTACTTTCAATAGCAAGTGTCAAGAGTCTGGGCAAGGTAATGAAGTTTATAAAGAGTGAAGAGCTTGCCAATGTAGAAAATATTGTCTTTGATATTGTTATGGATCTAGACCAATAGCAAGAGAAAACCACCTTGAGGGATGCCCAATACTGGGGGGACAAAAGAATGGCAGCCTAGAGGAGACACTAGGAAACAAGGTAAACAAGTAAACAAGTGCTCTAGACTGGGAAACCAGTCTATGCCCTTGCCCCTTTATATATTGCTACAAGATGTGCATGGACCAGGCCATGAGGAATACATGAGGTAGCTGGTATACAGAAAACAATGCTAAATAAGAAAATAGGGCAAAGGGAAACTAAATAGGAACCAATGGCAAATAGGAAGTAATTAGTAAAAAAAAGCAAGGCAAAGATAAGGTATGACAGCAGAGGGCTAGACCATGACATTAGAGAAAGTCTAGACTACAATGAGGTAAAAGGCTATGCTACATAAGGTACAAAGGCTAGACCAGGCTAGACCCAACCTCATGGCATGATAAGATATAAGATGAGATAAGATGAGATAAGATAAGATCAAAGAAAGCGGTCAAAGATAGTAAATAGTAAAGAGAACTTAGCTTAGAGTAAGAATGAAAAATAGCCCCTATCTAAGTAGTGCCAGTGTATAACAGATATGATCTGAAAGACTATTATAAAAATAATGTTAGAAAGCACCTTTTTTATAATGTTGAATTTAAAAAGCAATCTTGTTAAATTTACTAATATATTTGTGTTATGGCTCTAGCCTAACACAGCAGTCTCATGTGACCATGGGAACTGTAGAGCACGAGATGCGCTGGTCACATGATCAGTTGCACATGACCATGCGAATGAGTTACCATATAAGGCAAACCCTAGGCTAGGTCTAAGTCTATTTCCCTTTATCAGAGTATTCCTTAAAGCACACCTTAGTCATGATGTGGCAGATCTCTAGATGAGATCTGGATCTATCTGATGACATCTGATCTTATGATCTAGAATAGGATCTGATCTGTGGCAGAGATCCAGATGGGATCTCCTTGGCCACCAGGCAGCCACACCTCTCAGAGCTAATGCTTCCTCTTCCATTCCCCATCCCCTTTCCATGAGGCCACTACCTCACTTCTACCTCATGTCCCATGTATTCCCTCATATATCTATTAGAGATATGAGCCCCTTATGCTATTGGTGTTCCATAGATAGCATACTTAGAGTAGACCCCCTGTACATGGTCTGTGCACCATGGCTGACAATATATAAGGCAGGGGGTGCAAGCTGGGGAACCCAGTCTTGCTCTCTTGACCTCTCAGCTAGATCCACAGTAGTGATCTAAGGCTTGATCCTAGTGGATCCCCCTTCAGCTCTTATTCACTGTCTGGCCCTCAGGTTTATACAAGAGACCCTTGGCTCCAACTATTGTTGCCTAGTTGTAGCCACTAGAACAAAAGCTACAGAAGGAAGGTCTTAGAAAGGAGCGTCCACCAAGGTGTACGAGTATCAAGGACATAATGGGAAGCTCCCGTTTCAATTTGTTGATTCACTAACTATCTTTTATAATTTGCTAATCAAATTGGTGCTTGATATCTCTGATCAGATTATGTAATTCAAAGGTGATTCAAATTTTGTAAACAAACTTCTTATAACTATTCATTTAGAGTGGGCATAAGTCAGAATTATCCATAAGAAGGAGATTAGGTTCAAATTACTCTAATGCCATGTCTTTGAAATAAAACTGGATATAAATGACTTTTAAATGGTCAATAGCAAAAGCTTTAGAATAATCTTGAAAGTTTAGCTTATATTGAACAAAAAAGATCCAAAGCTTTCATAAATTAGTTCTATTAAACTGGTCCAGTTCTCAAAATTTAGTTTTTTACAAGATTTCTGAAGTTTTACTAAAAAAAATAGGTAAAAACATGAATAGTACTAGCAAAATTGTCAAGCATGTGAGTAATAATAAATTTACTTCCTATAAGAAGCTTATGATCTTTTCCCAAAGAATCAAAGTTAATCTTAGAAGAAATATCTCCTGGATTTTCCAAAACACTAGAAAAAATGCTATGATTAGTAAATATATGGAAGATTTCCAACTCATTCAGGTCTTTATTAGTCTAAACTATGGAAAAAGGAGACTATAAAGCAAAATTAGGTAAAACATAAGTAGAAAAACTTGAAAATGGTTAAGTAATAGTCTAAGAGTGAGTTATATATTATATGATTATAATAACAGAAGATAAGTGCAAATAGAAGTTTAAATATACTATTAAATGCTGGGTATATTCTAAATCTTCTTTAGAATACTCTGAAGAAGTGGTCAAATAGGGCTTGACTTTACCTTATATATGTGCCTTTGCACTAGTTCTAGTGCTCTAAATTTCAAAGAAGACAAAAAAGGGTCAAAAAGTTAAAGTAAGTTATAAAAACTTGAACTTAGAGATATAAGGGCATAAAACCTGCTTACAAAGTAAAGAAAGGATTTAAAATAACAGGAAAAAGTGCTAAATTAAATTAATATTCAAATTAAAATACAAGATACAGAACTATAGTAATTAAATCTCACAGAGATGAATTATCCAAAGAAAGAAAGAAAATAAAACAGAAATTGTCTCAGAAGTAAAAATAGATACTAATACAACCTGGATAGAAATAAAAATGTCAGACATAACACTAACAATACCATGTCAAGATAAAACTACAAAATAATAAAACTATCCATTAGTAAAAGCATCAGATCAGGGTCATGACAATCACAAGTTTACAGTCAAAGTTTGATTGTTGTCTTGTTATTAATGGCAAAATTTTCAAAGTAAAAGTATTAATCTGTTTCATTCAATAACAGAACGCTTTGTACCTGTCGTTGGATGTAATAACAATAGATAGAATCATTGAAAAGGCGAGCACCTACTCTATGATGGCTATTTGCGAAATTGAACATGGCCTGGCAATCCATGGCACCATTTACTTCCCATGCTGTCCAGAGCACAAGCTAAGTGTGAGAGGTTCGATGGCCTGTACACGTTCAGATCCTCACTAGAATCCGGCACATGTGGATAGCTCGCACTCTCCAACGGAATGCCAGCGAGTTCTTATCGATAGCTGTGTCTTTTCTATGGGACAGTGTAAGGAGATGCACAACACTGAGGAATGACCGTTGCCAATTGACTGCTGGCTCGCCAAGGACTCAAGCACACGTCTGAGCGTTCATAGCCGAGACAGTTCCCGATGCTGCCCTACAGCAAAGCTTGCGTCGGAAAATTCCTGCGGCGGTCTCGCACTCGAGCTCATCCTTTGAACCTAGAGAAGGACGACACCAGTTCGACTTTATGGACCACGTGCGTCTGCAGGTCAGTGGCAGTCCAATTCCAGAGATTGTCAAAGTGTTACATGTCCAACCCTGACTTACCCCTCCACACCATCGCACCCAACTCACGACCACGCGCGGCGCACGCTCCTCTCATCGACCAACAAATTCCATTCGCAACAACAACACCACGAAGGGAGCGTGAAGACCGACGGAATGAACGAGGCAATGACGACCGTCGTCTCGGAGTACTTAAAGAGAGATCTGAAAACCGTTAGGTTCAACTGGCGTCAAGGACAAGCCTCAAGACCAAGTCAAGCCGTCGTTAGAGTTGTTGAGGAACGCCGGGATTAAGGTTTGGATGTTAACGGGCGATAAAACCGAGACGGCGAGGTGTATAGCAATCTTGACTACTCTAGCCGTGAGGAATCAGTATATTCACGAAGTCGCAAAGCGTGAGTTCAATATGGGCTGTTTCTGAATCTTATCAGCTCTGAACTACCCGTCAGTGAAGACATCAGATCAGGTTCGTGACGATCCTGAGTTCACAGTCAAAGATTGATTGTTGTCTTGTCGTGGATGGCGAAATTCTCAGAGTGAAAGTGTCAATCTGTCTCATCCGATAACAGAACGCGGGAAATGCTACCTTGTCGCCATTTGCCTTCATGACTCTTTCCCTACCTTTGATAGCGACAGCAGCACCAAATTTAGCGTGTACAACAGCGGCCTTCAACTCGTCCGCGCTCAGTGGCTTCTTCAGTTTCGCAGCGACGGTCCTGGCCGCCTCCGTGACGTTCTTCGCATCAGCACCCGGACCAGAACACCCGTAAAGACGGTATTAGAATGAGGCAGGTGAATCAAGGTGAC
>JBBPJW010000234.1:0-43550 GCA_038088935.1 Pulveroboletus aff. viridisquamosus
CTCTGTTATTGTCTATTTAGATAATATCCTTATCTTTTCCACTGATCAGATTTCTCACTCTGAGCATGTCTATAAGGTCCTTCTCAGGCTATGAAAACATGGCCTCTATGCCAAACCAGAGAAGTGTGAATTCAAAACTGACTCTACTGAGTATCTTGGCTAATAGCTCTTCTCTTCCAGGCTAACAATGTCTCCTGACAAAGTTAAGGCCATACAAAATTGGTTTAAGCCTTATAAAGTTCAAAATATTCAATCTTTCCTTGGTTTTGCTAACTTCTACTGCCATTTTATCTAAACCTTTTCTGAAATCATTGTTCCCCTTATTTGCCTCACTTGTAAGGCTTCTCCCTGGAATTTTAACACCTTTTGTTGTGCTGCTCTCTGTTGCCTCAAAGATACTTTCATCTCTATCCCTATCCTTACCCATTGAATTCCAAATACTCCACTTATTGTCAAGACTAATGCCACTTATTATGCTATTACAGGTATTTTTCACTTCAATGTTTAGACAATGAAGTTTATCCCATTATATTCTATTTGCACATGCTCTTTATGTCTAAACTCAACTATAATATTTATAACAAGGAACTTTTCATCATCTTTGAAGCATTTAGGACCTGGTGTTATTACCTTGAAGGTTCTGGTACTCCAGTTGATGTTGTCATCAACCACAAGAATCTTGAGTATTTTGCTACAACTAAGCTTCTGACCCACTGGCAGGCCTGGTGGTTAAAATTCCCCTTCCAGTTTAATCTGCTCATTTGTTTTCATCTGGATTGCCTTGGTGCTAAGCCTAATGCCTTGACTCAATGATGAAACATCTATTCCAAAGAGGGAAATAGCAACTATGCCTGTGTTAATCTGCATAACCTCTGATCTGTCTTTATACAAGATCAGCTTACTGCTTTACTCTGGGCTTTCTTCTTAACCACTCCAATTTTCTGGTCTGCTGCCCTATTCAACCTGGGCTTACTTCATTGCAATATCCTTTTAGCTCTCCTATCTGACCTTCTTACCTCTGCTCAGCTCTCTGCATCTCTACCATCCAATACCCACTGGTTTATTAACTTAGAAGACCTCCTACATTTGGATGATTAGTTCTATGTTCCAAATGTTTCTGACCTATGTCTCTGAGTCCTCTGCTTTAAGCATGATTATCCTTTATCTGGCCATTTTAGACAGAATCAAACCTTAGAGCTAATTTGTCATAATTATATCTGGCCTGGCATTTATGCTTTTGTCAAAGATTACATTTCCTCTTGTATAGCTTGTGCCTGCATCAAGGTATTCCACCATAAACTTTATGGTTTTCTGAAGCAGCTCCCTATCTCAAAAAAGCCATGGAATTTCATTTCTATGGATTTTATTGAGCAACTTCCATTCTCCTCCAGTTACTCCACAATTCTTATTATTGTAGATCACTTATTGAAGCAGTGTGTCTTTATCTCTACAAATAATGAAGTGATCTTTCCAGAACTTGCTAAACTCTTCTTACTCCATGTATTCTCCAAACATGGAGTTTTCTCCCAGATTACCTCTAATTGTGGTTCTGAGTTTGTGTACTATTTCTTTCATTCTTTGGAAAAAGCCCTTGATATTTACCTCCACTTCACCTCTGAGTACCACCCAGAAGATGACAGTCAGACCAAGCAAATAAATCAGATCCTTGAGCAGTATCTACATATTTATTGCAACTATTAGCAGGACAATTGGTCTATGTTATGACTCTGGAAACCAGAGGCTACACCTAGATCTATGAGGACAGAGGAGGAACACAAAGAGAAATCCTAGTGGAGGCTTAGATGAGGAGCAACTGAGGATGATTCTGAAAAAGTGAAGATGAAGAGGACTCGGATGAGACTCGAGCTCAAACTTCCTAGATCCTAGCCTTCCTTGAAGGGCCTGGTTTCCTGAGAAGAGCTTTACTAAGCCTAAACTGCCTAAACTGCAAAGTAATAAAGTCTGAGGACTTTACCACCAAGTGCACAGCCTTTATATACTACTCTAAGAAGTGCACGGACCATGTACATCTGTGTCTACCCTAAAGATGTACAGTAAGATAGCCAATAGCAATAGAGGCATACTCATATAGGCAGTAAGGAAAATGCATGGAGCGGATATGAAGGAATGAGGCAAGGGCCTCTCGTATGATGTGGCAGAATGGAAGAGAAGGGTCATGGTCACAATGAGGATGGGGATCTCAATTCACAGATGAGATCACCTTGGCAGATCTGTCAGATCCACAGAGATGGTCAGATCTTAGATTGGGGAGATCTTGGGAAGATCCAGGGAAGATCCCTAGATGTGCCTTGTGACCACTAACCTTAGAGATACTCGTAAGAATATGCCAGATCCTAAGTTAGGGTTTAGCCTGATAAGGGATGGGATTCCCACGATCATGTGAGAATGAAAGTGGTCATTGCATGGTTTGCAACACTATTTATATATGTCTTTTTTTTTAGCAAAAGACAACAGCAGATACTAACTTATTTGATTATAATCTAATAATTTAAACTAAAAGTACAGAAACTGGTTTTATAAAGTCATTATTTAGAAGTAACATATTATATCTTTACAATAACCAGATCAGATCACATGACCTAAGAATCTATTTGTAGCCAAGAACTCTTTGGTTCTATCACACTCAAGCAAAGTTCCCACACATGACTGCAATATACTCCATACATAAATTTGTATTAGATATAAAGCCATTTTTCAAAGTTCCAGAATATCTATATACCTACAGTACGGGAAGAATTGCAATACCTGGCTGTTTGATAGTAAAGATAATATTGTAATCCATGAGAATTTTGTAAGATGACCAGCAAGTGTCTGGTAAGCTGGATGCTGCAGATGCTCGGTCGACAAAATCTCCGAACGACTCACCAGGATCAGAAAAAAGGCGTACCATTTGACCGGAATAGATGTCGAACAAACCTTTGACGAGAGCACCAGATGTCAATAGACCCCACCTTGTTCATCGACAACAATGCAGAGGTCGAGTGGCCGTGGCATCACATGGAACGCCCGAGGCGTGTTTATTCCACAGATGACGCCCGCGGACGGCGAGCGGAGATCAACCGACCGATAGGCTACTCGTCGTTGGACACGCTCGCCAAATCACGACCTGGTGGCACCACAGGCCGAGAAACGATCCTTTTTTTGGAAGAGGAGGAGGAGGCCGTGTTCGCGATGTGACGCCGAGTGGGCTGACTGGTGAGGCTCTCAGTGCAATCGCAGTGGCCGAGGGGGAGGACAAAATCGGCCGAAGGCTCAGCTACAGAGGCGTTGCAGACAGACAGCCTCCTGTCGATGGTGCCATGCCTAAACGAACGGTGCTCGACCCACGCACTGCATGACCTGGGCGATGCTAGACGCTAGACGGAAAACACGTACCGGCGACTGCGGAGATCAACAGAGTGATGAGCCACCACACGCTGGACGCACCGCCAGTGCCTTGACGCGCTCGCAAACCACACACAGGGACGCACACGACCCGACCGCAGTACGCGAGGCCGTGACTCGATCTTTTTCGGACCTGAATTGTGTTCGGCCTGCATTCGCGTCAGCTGCTCGGTGGTGCTCCAAGTCAATGAGACCGCAGTGGCCTAGCGGTGGATGAAGTGGGCTGTGGGGTACGGTTTAGGCTAGACATTGTATGACGGCCGCCCTTGTGGTGCGATGCCCGAAAAGACAACGGGCGACCCACGCGACGGACAAAAGCGACACTTCTCACAGGCATTTCCCCCCTCGTCCAACAGGGGAGGGGGGAGCAGTATAACGTGAGAACGAGCTCCGCCCACGCGCGAGCACATGGACAGCAGGATTCATGAATGCCGCGCCCAAGAGAAAAAGAAAACGAACAGCGTCCGATAGCGGTGATTACGCTCGCACGCGATGCCATCATCTTGGGAGGAGACACGGGCTGATTCTGTGGAATTTTAATGGACAAACGGGGGTCAAGGGACAAGATGGGACCTGGGCCGCACAACCCACCTGGACATGATCTGCTCGCTGCAGGCCTCATTGGCCCACCCGGGCAGGTGTCGTTCACAGCCATGGACCCTTAATTTTCGAGCCTGCCTGAGCCGTCCTCCAATCGTGGCTGCTGGGGCGTCGCGAGGGGGTGACGTCACAGGTCGGGTCGTGCAGACTGTCCGCATGGATGTCCGCCAGTGTCCGTCGCCGTCTGTCCGCTCCGTCGCGGTGCTGCAGGGCGACGGGGAGGGGGGCCAAAGACACACAGATATGTACCCAGGGACGTGTTCGGATCGCATCGCCATCTCCTGCTGCGATAGGCGATATCGCGTTTCATCAACTTGTGTCTGATATAGCCTCGTCCTCACACAACTTGCCGCGGGAAGCAGCAGGGAAGGGAGGCCATTAAACTCTGTCACCAGACGCCTTGCAATGTGTCATTGGTCACCTGTACGTTTCATTTGTTCACTGTTTGAAATGATGCTGTTATTCGTGACGACAGCCCCTGGCCAAGCGCGGGCTCGCTAAACCCGCCTTGGTCATTTGCCAGGGCGTTTTCCACTCCTCCATACACATAAAATGGCCTCGTCCGTGGCGGATCGGTTCGGTACGCAATTCTAAACCCTCTCTCCTTCCCCCTGACTGCTGAGCCCGCGCCCCTCACCCTGCGCTACGCCCATCGTCCGCCTTGCACCCTTTCTACACCATGCGCCTCTCGCTCGCAGTCGTCTTCCTGCTCTCCGCCGCGTCCTGTGTCTCTGCCACACCGATACCCGAGCAGAAACGTGAGGTAAGCCCCATCGCCTACCGTCTCGCCCCGTCTCGCCCACCGACCTCTCCTCCCCGCGTGCAGGCCAGCTCTCCTGATGTGCGTTCCGCCTCCCGTGCGGGTGACCTGACCCGACCTGACCTGACCGCAATACAGCAGCTTATTAAAGTGCGAAACGGCAGTACCCCTGGCGGTGGTCCCGACTACTAAGCTCTGGTCCGCCTTCCACGTCGCCGACAGTTGACGACCCGACACATCATATCCCTTGACGTCCTTGTCCCGAGCAAACATCACAGCGAAAAAGAGTTTTTTTTTTTTTTTTTTTTTCTGTGTTGATGTGCGGCGTGGGTGTTCTCGGGACGATGGATTGAATCTCTTTCCGTGTTCCTTGTTCCTCTTTTTCGCTTGGATGCCTCATGACCAATGCCCCCTCACGCTCGTTCTTCCCTATCGTAGGCCGTATGATTTTCTGTGTTTAGATACCACCCTTTTTTTTTCTGTACCGTGTGACGTTCATTTGATCGTTGAATACACCGATGGGAGCATTTTCTCATTTTCTCTGAACACGTGTGCCGAGCACCGCACCGCTCCACGCCTTCCTGGATCGCCCCTGGCCGCTAGTGCCACGCTGTGTCGAGTACATACGGTCGGACTCTTTGCTGCGCTCGTGCCTGTGAAGGTACGCACAGCGTCCCATAGCAGGCCAAGCGCAAGGCACCGGAACGGGAGGAGGCGCGTAAGACGGCCTTGGTCATAAGCTCCGGTTCAAATTATGTAATTACCGCTGCACTTGTTGGTAATTTCGATCGCCTCGAAAAAATAAAATAAAAAATAAAAAAATAGTCCTGCTCCTCGTCGACCCACATGTCCCTGCGACCCGAGGCACCGAGTGTCCATTCGTCCCAGGCCGAGGTGTGGTATCTCAAAGACATCGCGTTTGGATTGCCAGACGCCAGACGCCGCGTCAGGATCATCACGCAGAACTTCAACGGGTGAGTGTTCCGCAGAGCCGCCGTCGTGCGCAATGACGATGCAACCCCCCCCACGAGACCATGCTCCTTCATCGCCATTTGTGAGCACGCCCTTGGGTGTCGGTGCAATTGTTAACGCGCTCTCCCCCGTCGACGGGCGGAACCAACAGGCAACGTTCTCATTCTACGCGGCCACATCGAGATCCTTCCGAACGACCGTACCACCGTCTCCTACGAGTTCCTTTCCCAGCTCGTCGGCGAGTACCTCCTGAAAAACTGTCCCGACATTGACATCTCTGCCGCCTTGTCGATCATGCCCAGTACCACGAGTTAGTCGCCTCTCTCTCGTTCCCCCCCCCTTCCTTTTTGTTTCTGTCCCGTGTATTCATTTCGCACTTGCCCCCATCCTCACCCCCCTATCTTTGCGACTGAATCGTGTAGGAGGTCTTGACCTCAACCCCCAATTCACCAGCGTCAGCGCGTTCTCACCTGCTTCCGATGCCGGAGAACTCGCCCTCTTTGCCCAAGCCGGCATTCAGCTCGTACACGGATGGGTCGTCGACCTCGAGAGCCCCGAAGCAGAGGTGATAACTCAAATCCGGGATTATGACACTGCTGTGACGTTAATTGCCGATGCGGATTACATCACGAAAGGGAAGCTGCTGGTCGCGGATGGAGATGGGCGAGGGAGTGAAGAAGCGGAAGCAGGACCAAGCCAGACGGCCGGGAGCAGTGGGATGAGCGCAGTGGCTCGTTCAAGTTCCGGACAAGGTTCAAGTTTCAACATGGCGCACTATTCCGATGAGGACCAGCGCAAGATCGAGTGTGGTTAGTTCGTGTTGTCCTCCGTTTGTTGTCACCCGTTTGCCACCAGCTGACCTCCCCCCCCTCCTCGCTCCCTGTAGCGATCGTGGCCCAGCGGTTTTTGGAGGCGACGAAATCGCAATTGACATACTATGGACTCTTTCAGCTCGCATCGACGCTGCAACCTGGATCGCTCGTCGCGCTCTTTCGCAATGCCCACCTTTCTGTCGTCTACAAGTCCCCCGGTCCAATCACTACCTCGTCTTCTGACCCCGCCCACTCTAGTTCCGATGCCGACGCTGTTGGTAGTGCAGCTACGGAACACGCACAAGACGCTGCCCTCTACGCGCTTGTCACGGATGACGTCTTCCTGCACGAGCCGAGCATCGTCTGGGAACGCCTCGAAGACGTCGACGGCGGATACTCGACGTTTGTCGATTCGGATTTCCATGTGGCCGTACCGATCGGAGGTGACGTGGCGGGTCAGACTGCCGAGGGGGCACTCAGACGATTCGAGATCGAGGCAGGGTTGTACGTGGACGTAGATCCGGCGGAGTGAGTTTTCTTTTTTCTCTCCCTTCTTTCTCTTTCCGCGTGTCTACGATGTGTTGCCTAATGTTTCGCGGCATGTTTCGAACTGTAGTCAAGCGCTCGCGAGACAGTTGCAGGCGGAAGAGGACGAACGCGCGCAGGAGTTCTATTTACGGCGGCGAGAAACACTGGAACGACGACGACCTGCGCAGGAGGAAGCAGAGCGCTGGCGGAAAAAGAAGAACAAGGACTCGCGGTCGTCGTCGTCGCCACGGGGTGGTGGTGGTAGTAGGAGCAAGAAGGCGAAGAACTGCGTCATCATGTAATTTTGGGACCGACCTCGTTCTCACTCTCTCTGGCTGTGGTTCATACCCGGTATATACATATGAAAGGACGGTCCAATGTGAGCGAGAAGACGAAAAAAAAAAAACCGAGTCTATGCCCTTCTCGGTCCAGCGGGTGTGTGAACGTGCTAGAACGAGTTCTGCAACACAATCTATGCAGCGCTCGTTCCCGCGCAGAAGGAACTATAAGGGACAATAGACGAGAGCGAAAAGACGTTAGGTCTCGGTGGCATTGGGCTTGATCGCCGTTCGAAATACTGAGCGGTACCGAACGACGTGCACGCTGCACTGTACGTGTTGTGTGTGTCAAAGTCCTCCGGGGGGGCGAGTCCTCTCGCCATCGTCAGTCGTCGTGCCCGCCGCTCTGAGTCGTGTTGTGCGTTGTTTAAACCGAGAACCAGCCTCGACTGAGAGCACGGCTCGGGTGTGTGCGCGACGGGAGGAAGGACAGGGCGAGCGCGAAGTGGACAGGAGGCAACCGGACGAGAAAACAAGAAGCCCCCCCCCCCCTTGCCCTCGCCCTCGGAAGCCTCCAACAGGTGGAGAATCAAAACACGCGGGGGGGCGCGTGTCCGGTTCTTCCACCTCGCGTTTCGTCTCCCTTCGGGATCGCTCGCCCGTGGTCAGGACGGGAAGGAGAGAGAGAGAGATCTGCCGGAACTCAAATCAAAGCCTAAGACCTAAGAGACCGCGCCCGCGCCCGAGGCGTACGGGGAACCCGGGTTGGAACGCGTGGCGGCGATAGATCGAGGGCGCCATCACGAGAATGTGTTTTGATCCCGGTCCTGGTTTTCTTTGTCTGTCGAACCGGGGGGTTGATAGCGTGTGCGTCGTGCTGAGCGTTGCGGGGCCGTATGCCGTCTGTGGGGGTGGTGGCGGCATGGACGACCGCTGGGCACGCTGTCAAGCCCCGACGCAGCACCCACACAGGGCACGCTCCAATGCAAGGCACGACTGTGGTTTGGGCGCGGCCGTGGTACACGCAGTGCTGCCCAAGCCTGCTTCCCCGTTTCATGACGTTCGCGGTTCGGACGTCCATGCCACATCTCCGATCCCAGATAGATGTTGTAGATCTGGGGAACCCGGTTTCCGTGACAGTGAGGAAACAGCCGAGCTGGTCCACGAAGAACGCCCGTACGACAGCGCACGAAAAAAAAAATGATAGCGCGCATTCGTGCGTTCATTCGCTCCTGTCGCTCGTCGGAACACGGCAAACCGTCCAAAGCGGATCATTTTTCAACTGTGGAAACCCTGTCATGCCGTTTCGCAGAATCGCAAGGGCGTGTGTTTCAACGTGCGCCTGTGCGAGTGGGAAACGTTTCTCTGCCTCTTGGTCATTGGCCAGCGCAAGAACATGAACGTGCCAATCGGAAGACGACCACGACGGAAGCGCAACCACAGCGCAATTGCCGCCTTTCGCCCAGCCAACGATCAAACCTGCCAGACCTCCTGATCCGAATCATCAGAACTCCGCACCTGGGGGCCGATGGAAGGGAAGAAAAAAACGTGTCCCGCTCGGGCGTTTTAGGTCGTTATCAAGTCCATGGAGGTCTCGTGGGCTTGAACTACGGATGCATGCGAGACAAGATTCAGGGTATCGTCATCCGTGTCCGTGATATGTGAAAGCTCCCGTCTGTCATTTGCCTGGGAGTCCTTGTTCGGTTCCCTTGAAGGTTTGGGTCCGGCGTCAATAATCTACGCGACATGTGCTGGGCGCCGAGTGCGATAACAACTGCGCCTCTTGTAGTTTTCAGATTGATACCTGACTAGATCATCGGGTGGAGCCGGTCGATGGACGCAGTAGGTGTGTATTGGTCGAGGCGATGGCCACTTCATGGCGAGTGGGAAACCGCACAACGCTCTGGTGACTGCACTTGCCCTGGTGACATCAGCAACGTACTTGACTTATGTAACTTCTTCTGATTCAAATTACACCCAACAATTTATCTAGTCGTCTGAAAATGCGCTCAGGTCATGCCAAAGACCAGTAATGTTGTCAAATTAAAATTGTTTTTGACATGAACCATTTTAGACAAAAAAAATCAAATGGAACATGTGTGAATTTGCTAATGGAGATTGACCAAGAAGAATGTACAGTAGACTAAAAAAAAGAAACATATATGTCTAGCTGTAATAAAGAAACCCTTGCAACATTTCAATAATATGTTATTTTAAATTGATTGTACATAATTTCTATGGCAATTAAATTACATAAACAAGATATTATCAGTAAGCAATGAGCATGTAATTTCATATATTTCATATTATAGTGACTTCAAAAAGTATTCTGATATTTAACCCAAATCCAGGGCACAAAGTGCCCTGCAAACATCTGTGGGAATTTCATTTTGCTTTGATAAGACCAAATATAGTATTTACCAGCCCTTTGGTCATGTGATTGGCCCAGTGGCTGTGGAGATATGACCATTTGAAAACAGAGACTTTATTAGAATGTTTTATGTACTTTTCATCTGAATACTATAATTATAATAGGAATATAATATATTTGATGTTGTTTGGTGATGCAAACAAATATATACATGTAAACAATGTGTCTGAGCTTTAAAATGTTCTCATGCTCCTTGATTTCATGCTTCAACCACCATGCAATCTCTTTTTGCTGATTAAAAAGTTAATATTCTCACTTAGCTTGATGCTGGTCAATTTGCATGCTCTATTGCCACTGATCTCCATGTTGATCTTTCTACTATATCCAGGCTTCACTTCCAAGAGCATCCAGACTTGAAAAAATCAATTGGTGGTTATTTATTCAAGCTTTCTTCCATTAATATCTGCCATGCTGTTTGTTATGCTTGGCTTGGGTAGGGACTAACATAGACCTTATGGCTAGGGGTAGAGGGAAGGCTTCAATGAATGATCAGCCTAGAATGCTAGAGTGATGGTGCAAACATGAAATGGCACTGTATATTTCTTAGTAAAAGTTGGGGATAAAGTAAAGATGCTGGGCTCATTAAGAACTAAGTGATGCTTGCTAATGAAGGTTGCAAGTGGGGGGGCTTCCTGGAAAGGGTGGACTAGGGTCTTAGAGTTGTTCAAGAGAGCAAGGTAATTCAAGGTAGTTTAAGGCAGAAGTAGCATAGAGAACAAGAAGATAAAGTATACTACTTATACTAAGAAAAACAAGGTTTGGACTAAGTTGAATGAGTTAGAGCAGATGACTACAGCTAAGTAAGTAATCCATGTAGAAATGAATGAAATATAAGGGAAGCAAGCTATGGATAGTAGCTGCTGACTAAAGAAATGTTCTGAAACAAGACAGTCTGAATATTTCAGAATATAACAAGGTAAAATGATAACTACCATTGAACTTGTAACTCATGACTCAAATGACTATACCCTGATGAATACACAACTAGCAGTAGCTTCAAATAAAGAGCTACCAGAACTTGGCAAAAAGAAGAATATATTTAAACACTATAATTAAGCAAAGATTTCAAGTATGCAAGACTAAGAAAACCCAGGCTTAGATCTGATCCCTTATGCATACAGACCATGTAGGTCTGGCCTACTCTAAACACTGTATAGTAAGTCAACCAATGGCAAAAGAGAAGCAGGGATCTAGAAATACATGAGATTGAATATAAGGCTACAATAAGATATTGTTATGGATCTAGATCAATATCAAGAGAAAACCACCTTGACAATGCCCAAAACTGTTATGCACCACTCTGAGTGCAATTTGAATACTAGCAACAACCAGTAAGTAACAGGCAAACAATAATAACAAGAGGGCTTTTAGACTAGTGGCTCCAAACTAGGCTTGTGAATCTTAAATAGAGTAAGAGGAAGAAGAAGAGGGGGAATCCAGGTTAACTCCATACTGCAGAGCCCATGTGAAGGGGTGAATGATACAGGTGATCAAGACTGGAGAGACTCCAGGTCTTGCCCACCCTGTATATATATTGCCAGGAGGCATAGCCTCATATATAGAATAAGTAACCTACTATCTATGTAACCAATAGCAGTAACCTCTCATACCTTCTTGAATAGGAAATGTGGCATAAGGTGATGAGTAAGGAATAAGGCAGTGGCCTTGCAGATCAAGAAATATAGAAGAAAAGCCACACCATGAGAATGTGGGAGAATGAAAGATACTCAGAGTCAATGGATATAAGTATGGCATGGCTGCCATAAGGCTGAGGAGATCTATCTAGATCCTTGAGATCAGATGTTATTGATATTGATTAAGATCTCATTTGAGATCTAGCCACATCACATAATTAACCCATGAGCAAGGGATACTCTGATATAATAAATCAAACCTAAGCCTAGGGTTTATTCTTATAAGGCAGGCAAGTCCCACAGTCACATAAGTAGACTGTTAGTGTTTGCTGAGTGCATAACAAAAACTGGGGAGGACAAAAAAATAACAGTTTAAAAAAGACACTAGAGAACAAGGTAAACCAGTAAACAAGTGCTCTAGACTGGGAAACCAGTCTTTGCCCTTGCCTCTTTATATATTGCTACAAAGTATGCATGGACCAGGCCATAAGAAGTACATGAGGTAGCTGGTATACAGAGAACAATGCTAAAGAAGAAAATAGGGCAATGGGAAACTAAATAGGAACCATTGGCAAATAGGGAGTAATTAGTAAAAGAAAGCAAGGCAAAGGTAAGGTATGACAGCAGAGGGCTAGACCATGACATTAGAGAAAGTCTAGACTATAATGAGGTAAAAGGCTATGCTACATGAGGTGCAAAGGCTAGACCAGACTAGATCTAACCTCATGGCATAATAAGATATGAGATAAGATAAGATAAGATCAAAGAAAGCAGTCAAAGATAGTAAATAGTAAAAAGAACTTAGCTTAGGGTAAGAATGAAAAATAGCCCCTAGCTAAGTAGTGCCAGTATATAACAGATATAATGTTATGGCCCAGGCTTGTCTAGGCCTGTAATAAAGTAAAAGAGTAAAATGTGAAGGTGTGAAATAGTAAGGTTTATCATGGTCACATGCCATGACACTGTAAAAAGCCAAAGAAAAAGAAGAAAGAAGGAAAAAATAAAAGAAAAAGAAAAGGGGACCAATTATAACATTGTCCATTTTATTTCTTTCCATTGGGCAGATAATGCTGTTTAGATCACCAAAGCATTGTTCAATGTTATTAATTAACCTCTTTATTCTAATACAGTCTGCCAATACTTGAAAAAGAATAATAGAAAGGCTATTTTCAAGCAAAAACAACCTCTTCTTTTAACTAGACATTACAAAGCTTATTTGCATTTTGTCTATGTACACAAGAATTGGACCATAGAGGACTGGAAGAGAATTATACTGTTGTGCACAATAAGATCAACATGCCACAAACTCAATTAAAGGAAAATAATATAGAAACAAGGGGAGCTTGAGTTAACACTAGTAATATAAGTACTTAAAGCTAGGGCTTTTGAGATACAAATGCTATAGTACTTATAGGCTATAGTATGGTGCATAGACCAGGATCCTGATGGGAATATTCCTGTACATGTGACATGGTGATTAAAATGAAGAGAAGCAAAAATAAGCATATCAAGAATTATACTTTTCAGAAATGAAGAAGAAGAAAAGAAAAGCAGAAATAAAATTAACTCTTTAGAAACAAAGACATGAGGCTAACCCTATACCCTGAGCCATGAGCCTGTCATGTGACTCATCATATGTCCTAATAAGATAAATAATTAGATTACCATATGTCAGAGATAAGATAAAGTCATGTGATCACAAAAGAAAAAGTAGTATTATAACAGATATGGTCTGATGAGACAAAAATTGATTGCCTGGGGTCAGATGGGAAGGTGTGATTATGGAAAAAGCCAGGAAAAGGCTTTAGTAATAGGTTTGTGAAAGAAACTGTAAAGCATAAAGGAGGTTCTTTGATAATGTGGGAATATATGACTTGACAAGGGATTGAATATGCCACCAGAATTAATGGTAGGATGGATATCTCTACCTTCAAATTTTAAAGAAAGAACTCCTACAAACCATGAAGTATTATGACATTAATTCTCCTAATGTCATTTTTCAGCAGGACAATTGAAATGCAAGGACTATGCATTGAACTTGAACTACCCCTAAGCTTAGGGACCACCCTTAAGAGTGCTGCTGAACAACTAGAGTTGGTTTTAACTTGCACCAACTAGAACTAGGCAAGAGAAATATAGAAATCAAGTAATTTGTATAAAATATAATGCTTAAGTGTACAAGACTGGGAAAATCCAGGCTGTGGACTGAGCCCTTATATACATTAGAAGGATGCATACAGACCATATAGGTCTGGCCTAGCCTAAACTACTGCTCAGTTAGCCATCCAATGGCAAAAGAGAAGCAAATAACTAAAAACACATATACTGATTATAAGGCATAATGTTATGGTCCAGATTAGTCTAGACTGTGATATGTGAAGAAGTGAAAGATAAATGGTTCTCAGGGTCATGTGATGTGTCAATGTGAAAAGTAAAAGAAAAGTAAAAAGATGAAAATAATAAAACATTATAACAACAATAATTTCAAGTATACCTGCAAAAAGGTCAAGAAATGGCTAGAGAGGCAGGATTTTAGAACCATGGTATGACCTGCACAGTCTCCAGATCTCAACCCCATTGAATATCTCTGGTGATACCTCAAGAGAAGGCTTGCTAAGTATAACTCCCCCCCTAAGGAAATAAAGAAGCTTTAAAATAGAATTGAGATAGAATGGGAGAAGATATCAGTGGAAAAGTGTCAGGCATTGATTGAAAGCATGCCTAGGAGGGTCAAAGCGGTTCTTAAAGCAGAGGGTGGTTATATCAAGTACTAATTATATTCAAATAATCAAAAGTACATAAAATATTTCAATAAAGTCTCTGTTTTCAAATGGTCATATCACCATAGCCACTAGGCCAAATTACATGACCAAAGGTCTGAATGGTAGCCAAGAGTAAGTACTATATTTGGGTTTATCAAAGCAAAATGAAATTCCTATGGGTGTTTGCAGGGTGCTTTGTGCTCTGAATTTAGATTAGATATTAGAATGCTTTCTGAAGTCACTGTATATGAGTTGATTTTTTAATTTTCTTACAAATATGTAACCATTGCAAAATAATTCAGGATTAAATTACTTTCTCAAGTCACTATATTCAATTCAAGGTCCTTTACTATTATATATTCAAGAAAAAAAACTGCAGGTCTTATAAATATATATAAAATTCAATTAATATGTAAAAATTTGTTGTTGTACTCTCTACTTAAAGAGTGCTGTAAAATAACATTCATAACAAGCATTACTTTTTCTTCATAACTATTTGCAGCAGAATATCTGGTAAAAACTTCATTCATTTTATTAAATATCTGTGAAGATATTCCAGAAGCTATATATTTTTGCACTGCTAAAGAAAAGGGATTCTCAGATCTATTTTGAACAAAAGCAAAAGAGTACTGAAGAAGTAGTATGAGATCTATATAGAAAAATATATCAATTAGTAAAATTTAAGCTTATTAATTTACCAATGCCACTTTGAAGAATCTCCTTCTGTGACTTGGCTACTTTTACAGTCTAATTTACATAAGAAGTTAGTATAGTCAATATATTTTTCTACTAATATACTTACTATTGAAGTTATATTCATTGTTTGATTAGAATTCTAAAAATATATCTAGCTTAGCAATCTTAAATTATAATTAACAGTTAGTTTACCATAAAAGACTGAGGATTGGTAATAATCTAGATAATATTAAGCATTCCATATAAAAATTAAGAGTAAAACCAACTTTCTATTGAAAATTATAAATAAGAATTAAAAAGTTATTATACAAATATCTTACTGCCTGAATATAGTAAAGAGTTTATAGAAATAATAATAAAGTACTTATAATAAAATGAGCTTACATCCTATATAAATATAAAATTAACAGTGTATAATTCTTGTAGCAGTATTATAACATTACCAACTATGAATATAATATTTTATGAAATGATTTAGTAAATTTTTCATATTAATTTTACCTTGAATTACTTACTTTCTTTTAATGAAAAGGCAGCAGAGATATAGCATTTAGTAGCATTCTTTTCTCATTTTCACATCAAAATACTTACAGACTATTATTTTAAAAAAGCAAAAAACATAGTAATTAATACATTTTACATTTTAATTTGCATTAATCCACTTACTTCCTATTAATATAAAAGTAGCAGAATATATGCTAGCTAGTAGTGTTTCTATTTCATATTTACATCAAAATACTTACAATCTATTAACAGAAAATATCAGAGTATATAATAATTAGTAAGATTTCTATTTCAGACTCATATCAAACTACTTACCCTCTATTAGTAGAGAAGTAGTGGAAAATACATATGATAATTAGCAAAACTATTATTTATTTCATATTAGACTACTTACTCTCTATCAATAAAAGAACAGTAAAAGGCAAGATAATAAGTAGTAGCTCTATTTTGAATCTAGATCAAACTACTTACTCTCTATTAATAAAAGAATAGAAAAAATCATATAATAAGTAGAATTTCTATTTTAAATTTGCAGTGAATCACTTACAGACTATTAATGCAAGAGTAGCAAAAGATATATAAATTAGCAGAATTTCCACTTGAAATTTACATCCAGCTACTTACTATCTAGTAATAGAAAAGTATAAAAGATATGGTGAATAATAGTATTCTTATTAAAAGTATGTTAGATTGCTTACAAACTATTATGAAAATATAGTAGAAAGAGCAGCACTTGGTAAAATTCTTGTTTTAAATTCACAATAGATTACTTGCCCACTATCAATTGAATAAGGCATAGGGACTTTCATTCAAAACCATATGAATTACATACTTCCTATTAGTTTGTCAATTGAAAAGCAGTAAAAGATATAGTAATTTGTAGAACTTTGATTTGAAATTCATATAAAATCACTAACTTTCTATCAATTAAAGAGTAATAGATGATAATTAGCAGCATTCTTATTTCAAATCTGCATTAGATAACTTACAGACTATCAACAGATGAAAAACAAGAGATACCATTATTAGCAACATTTTCATTTCAAATCTACATCAAATAACTTACAGACTATTGATAAAAGAGTAGCAGAAGACATAATAATCAGTAAACCTCTTATTTCAAATATCTATCAAACTACTTACTTCCTATTTATTAAAGAATACCAGAAGGCATGGTAATTAATAGTTTTCTTATTTTAACCCTGCATTTAAATACTTACCCACTATTAGTAAAAAAAATAGTGAGAAAAAAGATAATTAGCAATACTATTTTAAATTTATATTAAAATGCCTACTTTCTATTAGTGAGAAAGTAGCAGATCATGTAACAATTAGCAAGACTCTTATTTCAAACTCACATTAAATTGCTTACAGACTATTGGTGGGAAAGTAGCAAAAAACTTGGTATTTAGCAGAATTTCCATTTCAAATCTGCAATAGATTACTTACTCTCTAGCAATAGAAGAGGAGCAGAAGACATGATAATTAACAATACTCATTTCTGTTTCACTCAAATCACTTACTCCCTTTCAATAAGAAAATAGAAAACATGTAAATAGCATATTTTAATTATAAATCTAATCAGACCACTTACAATCTATTGGCAAAAGAGCAACAGAAAACATAATGATCAATAGAATTCCTTTTTCAAATTAAATTAAATTACTTACATCCTATCAACAAAAGAGTAGGGATTGAAATAACTTGCAGGATAAATTCATATTAGAACACTTACAAACTATCAATAGAAAAGTAGATAGTTAGCAAAATTCCTGTTTCAAACTGATATCAATCACTTACAATCTATTATTGTAAAGTAGTAGAACACATAATAATAAGCAATCTTCTTATTTAAAATTCACATTAAATCACTTACAGACTATTAATTAAAAGGCAGCATACAATGTGATAATCAGTAGTATTCTGTTCTCAAACCCATATCAAGTTACTTACAAGCTATCAATAATAGAAGTAGCACCAGACATGGCAATTAGCAGCTCAATTTAAATTTACATCAAACCACTTACAGACTATTATAAAAAGAGTAGTTGAAGGCATGGCAGTTAGAAGAATTTTTGTTTCAAATCCTTAGCAGACCACTTACAGACTATTAATAAAAAAATAGCAAAAGACATGGCAATTAACAGAATTCTAATTTCAAGTCTGCATCAGATCACTTACAAGCTATTAATGGTTCAAGGGAAAAAGATATGGTAATTAGTAAATACTCATTTAAAATTCACTTGAATTACTTACTCCCTATTAATAGAAGAGTAAAAGACATGATAATAAGCAGGTCAGATTCATATCAGACCACTTACAAACTATCAAAGAGTAAAAGGCATAACAATAAGCAGGATTTATATTTAGATCCAATCAGATCACCTACTTTCTATCAATAGGCGAAAGCATGGTAATCAGCAGTATTTTTATGTCAAATCTGCATTAGATCACTTGCTTTCTATCAACCAGAGTATAGCAGGAAACATGATAATTGGCAATTTTTTTATTTGAAGTCTATATTAAATTACTCACAAGCTGTTAGTTAATGAGCAAGTGGCATTGTTATAAATAGAGCCTTTATTTTAATTTATATAGGTCACTTACAGACTGTTATTAGAAAAGCACAAAAGAGATAATAATTAGCAATATCCTTATTTTAAACCTGGATCAAACAACTTACCCACTGTTAATTGAAGAGTAGAAAAAGGTATGATAATTAGCTGAATTTACATTTTACAGACATAAAATCACTTACCCTCTATTAGTGGAAGAGCAAAAGGTCTGATGATTAGCAGTATAAATTCATATTAGAGTACCTACAAACTATCATAGAAAAATAGTAGGTAATATGATGATCAATAGAATTCTCATTTCAAACCACTTAAACCACTTACTCCCTGCAAGTGGAAATAGAAGGCATAATGATTAGCAAGTTAGATTTATACCAGACCACTTGCCTTCTATCAATAAGAGAGTAGTAGCAGACATGATAATTAGTGGCACTTTCATTTAAAATCCATATTAGATCACTTACTCCCTATTATGTTACACATATATATTTATTAGTGTTACCAATGCCATTCAATCAATCAGTTTATGTCCACAAATCTCCGACCAATTCCAAATCTTACCTGTATGTGTGGAAACCAACTTGCTAATGCCTTGTCCAACTCTAGCTCCTTCTCACTAGTGGCCCTGAAGTCTACATATGGGATTAAGGTACTGTATGATATTAGTATAAACATTTTTGTGCATTCAACAGCTGACACTCACTATCTGACCGCATATTCAGTGCATAGCAATATATTCTTATCCTGTGCTGTAACCAACATCATCTGCAATGAGGCATCATTTAGTGCAGCTGCCGTTCCCTCCAACAATATGTTGCATCCTGCATCAGATGTATCCATGCCTAATAATGTGATCAATAAAGTATAAAGCAGCTGAGATCACACATGGACAAACCTTCCAATTTCACAAATGTCCTCGGAGGATATTTCATGTTGCATAGATCCGCCCATATATTTCTCTTGGCAAAAACCTCTTCAGCATGCCTTCTGTGTCTTACAAGTTGTTCTTCTGCAGACAAGGCTAGGTCTGCAGGTTTAAATGCCTGTGTCACAAGAGCATCCCATTTGGTAAAGACCATCACAACAGGCACTAGTACTCCAACCAGTAAGCTGAGAGAGTATAATCAAGAGGAACTGATTACCACTTCCAGTGTCACATTCATTGAAAAACCTCTCTTCTGCAGCAGTAACTGCACGATGGTGCTGATCCATTGAAACACAATACCTGCCAACATTAAACTCATTCAAATCTGATCAAATATATCTACTTACCATATGGCATGGACCTGCTTCCTGAGATAGGTTGTGCTGGTATGCTCTGCAATAAACACCTTCATCTTCTCAAACTCATCCTCGTGGCCAGCCTCAAAACCGGCTGAGTCATGAAAGACAAACTTCTGGTTGCTTTTGAAAATCATCTCATGACTGATATCATGGTAACCACGCTGCGAAAGAAAAGATGATTGCGGCAACACTATAACGACCTGAACACTTGCCTCCCTGGTCCCCTCGATGGCAGAACCAACCTGACCACGTGTCAGCGACGCATCCACATACAGTATTTCAGCTCAGTCGACGGCACCTTTTCCCCTCGACTACTGTAGATCTCTGGCCTTTCTGTAGAGTTGCAAATTCTCTGAAGGATGGTAGTCTTCCCGGCATTTGCCCTGCCGATGACGAGAATCCTAAACCGTCCGAATTTTTCCATGAGGTCCGGATCAACGTCCTGCATAAAGTGGGAAATGTCGGCGGGTGCTGGGGACGAGGATCCACCGGTGATGAGGGTCCGGAGGTGTTCTATCTGGTTCTCGATGGCGGCCTTCATTGCGGGATCGATTAGTGAAGTTGAACGACGAAGTGGAGCACAGCTGATTGCTGAGGCGGCGGATCTGATCGATGGATGCGTCGAATTATGGTTGCCGCCGACCGGAAAACGCCGCATCATACCGCGCATCGCCCTCCTTCCTCCAGCCGTCAGTGATGGAAATCGTCCTCGCCACTCCGATGCATGGACAAGATCGATTCTTCAGGAGTCATTCCGGCTGTGCAATTAACTAACAATCAAGAGTTCATGTCACATAGTGGAATAACATCAGAGTAGACCATCACGGTTTGCTACATTGAGGTGGCTATTGCGTGTGGTATCGTCGTTCCCGTTTTCATGACCTCTCTATGGGCAGCGGCAGTGCATGGCGTACCCGAGTTCGAGAACGGTACGATCAGTGATCGCAGCAACTTCCTCCCAGACTCTCCTCGTCCGCTACATACCCAAATACCTCTCGCTTACGACCGCCAGGACAACACGATCGTCGTCTGTAATCACCCCACGGGTGAGTCTGTTGCGCAGAATGGGTTGTATTTCACGGTGGCAGAACCGAAACGCAGCAGCCACTTGTCCGCCGTGTCCCGTTTAGATTCCTGGAAACCCGTACGGCTGGTAGCCCAGTTGAACGGCCGATCGCCTACACTACCAGCACGACGGAGGGAGACGCATGAAGAGACTCAACGGTGCTACAGCAGGGAGAGGAGGAGCGCGGCTACACTCGTGCCCGTCTCGGTAGGTAGTAAAGCTCCGGGATGACGGAATATTTGACTGAGCCTACGGCAAGCATAGCCGGAATGCCAGATTGATGGACAGATCAAAACGATGGTGTAGCGGTGCATGATGCAGTAGATGCTCAAAGTCTTTGTTAGGCATAGTATAGTTGCACTCTTTTTCAAAATAATGTCAGGTTCGTCAATCGTACCTCATCTTTCTATTCCAAGGGAAGGCAGTGACGGATATCAACGAAAGTCTGTGCAGCGACGGGATGGACATGACCCGGCTGCGGTCCGCCCCCATCGGCAGCGCAGCAGTTATGCGCCACTGAAGGGCAATGATCCGAGAGCTAGGGACATCGACATCGAACCGTGAGGGCAGAAATTCCGAAATAGAACTACACCGCTTCAATTCGGAACAGCGAAGGGAAAGACTCAGCGGTGTGAGACACCTGATGAACAGGCGATGTTGACAGGCTGATCAGGTGCCTCTGACGGTCCAGAGCCCGACTGCTAGGGTTGCCCATATGACCTGCATGAGTAGACGGAGATGTGACTGCGTCCCATTCCGCAAGCACAGGAACTCAACATTACCCTGCTCGTGTACAAAGTCCGGAGACCGGCGAGTGAGGACGGCATAATGCGGGAATGGTACGATGCACAGTAAGCCAGTGGAGAATGTCGGCTTCTGCTCTCCAGATCCGATGCAAATGACGGATCTAGCGCCGGAATGCTTAAAACTATGACACGTCGTCAATACAAATGAATGGCGACCAAACTGATAGACTCGCCACAACTCTCTGGTCATTGGTTTTTTAAACTCGAGTGTGTTCAAGGTAGACGTAAGGTACCATGGGACTGGGAAAGGCTAAGGTGGTGTCAGGGTCCCGAGCATGAGAGAAATATATCAGGGATGGCAAGTAGTGGAGAGCGCGCCACATCATGTGGACGATTGAATTGACGGTCATTGAGGGCAGGGGTGAATGGCTAGGTCGCGCACGCGATTACATCCCCACTATCTTGGCCGATAAAGTACAACACCTCACCTGAACGTGCCCGTCCGGAAGGCTGAGCAACGACCACAACTGAGCTCGAATTGTGGTAACTGACCTTGCTTATACATTGCAAACGGCCTCTTTGAAGAGAGCTCTTGCTTCCGTCCTCCACCGAGACTCGCACACGAGTCAAATCGCATCCTTCTCTCCTCCAAACACACGTCGGGGCCAGATTGCAACGGCTGTTTTACGTGGCAACCTCGTACAGTATTCTGATTGCCTCTGAATTGCCCATACCTTCAAATAAAATGCGCGTCAAGCTGACTGATCAGTGATTTCACCGCAGACGCTCCCTGAACCAGGAAGAAATAATACCAACTGCGTCTGCGGACGATTCAGGCGCATTTCAGATCACTACCCCCTTCTGCCCTTGAGCGACCTAATCCGAACCCCCCAACTTCACCTGAAAGTCCTGCCACCGAATAATCTCTCCTCACAAACCGATAATAACAGAGGACGTACATAAACCAAGTGAACGACGCGTGGATACGGGCAGGGGAGGAAGAAAAAACCCACAGGAACTGCTTCTTTCTAGTGAGGCGAGTAGGAGGAACCCTCGAGTGAGCGTTTGAGTTGAGCATGCGCAAAGTAGAGGCTTGGAAGTTGCAACGACGAAAGGTGCTCACCTCCCAAGAAACGTGGCTCTCAACCACCTCAAGGGTTTGCCCACCGAAAGCTCCACATGCGTTATGCATGGCTGGAAGAGACAGCATCCAGTGGGAAATGAATGAATCGCGGGTCGCGCAACAACAGGAAATTGATTTCTGAGATGTTGGGGAGTCGTTTTGCCAATCATGCAGCTCGGTCGGGGCACACCCCGTCCACGTAGAGGCAAAACACGCACGGTAGCTTCCTCGTCCATGATCGTCGCCATTGCCCTGTCGCAAAAACCTCAATGGCTGCACTCGGCTCGAGAATCCTAGTGACAGAATGATGAGCTTGTCAACCGTCAAACGTTGATCAATTCATGGATGACATTACACATGACAGTCACCGATCTGAGACATCGGCAACGCCCCCGTAGACATTACTAGTGATCTAGCCTTTGGTACACTGATACACATCAGCCAAGCCATCGATCCTAGCGTATACACATTCTGTTCAGTGGCTATGATCAACCTTGATAAACGTGGGTGGGGATCGAAACACAACACCAACAGTGACAACAAATCCACCCTTCGATTTGAGTTGAGAGTTGGACACGAGAACATCACGCGTCTTGAGCGTGTTACACGGTCCACATGGAGATTTGCGTAATAGATACTGCATACTTTTTACGCCGCTGTATATCGCCTATCTGATCGCAATCGCGATTAATCCAGTGACCCTGCAGCTGTCCGTGAGACGAGACGGGGGGTGAGCGCAGCCGTTCCAGCCCTGGGGAGACATGTACGACGTACGAAAGAAAGCCGCTGTCTACCCACACGTTCTGTGTGGCATGATTTGAGCGGGCATGCCCGACCCCATATAGTGGAGAGGGCTTTTTTTATTGAAGGACGTGTCATGTGTAGTCGTGCTACGATAAATTGGTCAACGTGGATTGCATATCTGCTAAAAATCCCGTGATGTGACGAGTCCTAGCGTAAGGACTACTCACGATGAGAGTAGAGTTGGGTGTTTGTGGGAAGGCAGAGGATCATCGCGGGCAGCTCTCGGGATCCAAGGGAGAATGGGCACCAGAGGATTCAACATGTGCACGAGCAGATCCTATCGAGAATCAGCAAAAGGTCCCTATGGAATCCTACCCTCACGCAGAGCAAACAGCAAACAGCAACAATCCGTTCCGTGACATTTATGCCGACGGCTGCGTACTGTGGAGGATATCGACTGAGGAGTGACTAATCTATGCAGTCTACCCTCCGACAGAGAGTATCATTAGCAGGAGAGGTGAGGGATGACCACGATGGGACTCGACGATGGAGACCTGCACTTGTTTGTTTTCCCACTCCTTGAGATGGTCAAGAGGTCGGAAAGCAAACAGGATTACAGTCGTGTGCGATTTCCGTATCAATGAATTACGAGCGAACCATGCGAGGAAGGGAGAGGGAGGAAAGTGAACGAGTGGGATGAAGAGACGATGGAGGTGGGGAAAGAAAAAAGAAAAAAAAAAAAAAAGTGCAGCTCACAAGTCACATGACTTTGTTCCAAAACGAGCAGCTTGTCTCGAAGGTCATCTGTCTTTCTGTCATTCGTAACACCGGTAAGACTCTTCCTGATTCCTTCGTGATCCGGCAATGCGACGATTCACTCGAGTTCCCCTTTGATGTGGCTTATCAAGTCGCATAACACGAGGTGACGCCGTCGAAGATGTCAGCTCCCCAATTTGACGATGACGTGGCTGGTGTTCATTCCAGTTTACGCTTGCTTTTGCGTGGACACGGCACCCAGTCTCTGTTACTGACATCGGTGACGATGAAACACTACCAGACCATCCCTAACAGTACTTGATTTCCTCCCCCGGGACAGGTCTGGGAGCATACTCTCAATGCTACAGAGAAAGGGTAACGAGGACTCTACATCTCATAAGCCTGATCCATCGCTTTCCCACTCCTCAGCAAGAGCAGCTACCATAAATCAAGGAACTTTGTGGATGACCGCGCGTCAACGTAAGTCGGTGAGCACTCCTTAATCGACGATCGGAGAGCGGCTGCAAAACGCAAAAGGCTCGTTAATTCTTGGATTTGTATGCAGGGACTCACCACCCTTTATAGCATAAATTTCCTTATGCTGCTACCACTCACGTCCGAACGAAGATGCTTTTTGTAGCGGGAAATGTGTACAGATGTAAGGGTGGCAGACCCCTTATGGGTTTTTCTGAGGCATAACAGCTCGTCATGACTGCCCCATGTCCTGTTAAACACAACCAGTAACTCGTCCATCTCAGCTTCCAGAAAAGACAGTCCGTCTAACGGTGCGCACTGCTTTTCTTCGACCTATCTTACTTGACTTGCAGTGGATCACCATCACCTACAAACTGGAAAACCTACCCACCCGATCACGTTTTTCATGTGGCTGTTTCGTATTCGCTCAGGCTTGGTGTCCTGATGACATGGGATTTCCCGTCGTCCCCGTGCGAATGACCCGTGCACGTTAGTCGCTTTTGACTCGCCGTAACATCCGAGACTGCCTGGGGCTTTCAGGTGTCACCCAGTCTTTTTGAGCAGTGCGGGCCAGCAATGTACTGCTGGATGTGAGAATTAGTTTTTGCAATCATTATACAGTATCTTGGATGAAGACATGATTGCAAGGACTTGCTGGGTCATTGTAAGACACAGGCAATGAACGCCGTTTGCCGCAGAGGTCCCACCGTGTGACAGACCCCGACAAAACCTTCGCAACACTATTTTCAGGCAATGTCGACCGGCATTCCCTTAGCCCCTAGATGATGCAGTGGGTACATCACGCCAAATAAAACAATAATCTCAGGTGAGATGCACTAGCAAATCCCATTTCGCCGTATGCTGAACCTCGGTCTTGCCTCGTCTCGGGTGGTCACATATGTGACAGCCTGCTTGTTTCAGGAAACCCCAGAGAACGTCTGGGCCAACATTCGGGATTGTGCAAAATATTGGCCAGCAATGTACGTCTGTCCGTCCAACGGCTTGGGCTAACCGGGTAAGCAAGCGTCGAGTCGGCCCTGGTCCGTGTGTCCGTGCGTTGGGGTCCGCCAACAGTCTCTGTACTTGAACTTCTTCGGGTGACCAGTGTATCAGGCCCATCGCATCGTTTCATATAATTTTTGCTTCATCAGTACACGGAATGTGTCGGGTGTCCATGAAAAAAAAGGGCTTTGAGGTGATTACGCTAGTGCCATAAAGCGGCTATCAGGTTGGTCATCCTTGCCAGTGTTCTTTCTTCATTGGTGTTCGAACGAGCCGCTATGGGTGCTGGTGGTGCTCCTTCTGCAGTCCAGCAAACCTCGTTGGCGTATCTCATCGATCCACAAAGGAAGTGGTACAACAATAGACGGTGAGTAGCCCAAATGTCCTTCGTCGTCCTTGTTTCAATGTTTATATTTGTACAGACTTGTTACCCTGAATGCTTGGATTGTTCTCTTGTACGTCCGCAACAGCCTACCACGTGTCCTGTGATGTTTCTGATACTACGACATCACTGGTAGTCTCATTTCGTCCTCGACCACTGGTTACGATGGCAGCATGATGAATGGACTCCAGAGTCTTACCCAATGGGAATCCGCCTTCAACTATCCATCAAGTGGGAATCTGGGTCTGCTCAATGCCATTCAGGTCAGCGTCCTTTTTTTACGGTCTGTTACATCACTGACTGTGGATACTGCAGAACATTGGCGCGCTAGCGGGCTATCCTTTCGCGCCATACTTGTCCGATGGTGTCGGCCGCCGTCGAGCAATCTGGATTGGTGCGGCCATCATGTGTGCTGCGACTGCCATCCAGACCACCTCTCAATCTGTCGGGATGTTTATTGGTGCTCGTTTCTTGATCGGCCTCGGAAATTCTTTTGCAGGTGAGTTTATGGCTGTTTCATTTTTTTTGAGGTAGCTCCAGTGTACTGAAAAGCCATCTGTGTCACATATAGCCAACGCCGCCCCTATGTTGGTCACCGAACTGGCATACCCTACGTATCGCGCCCCATTAACATCGCTGTACAATTCGCTCTGGTATTCAGGGTCTATCATGTATGGATTTTCTTTTGTCCGGTGATGTATTTTTGGCTCACAGAGGCTTTGGTCAGTGCCGCATGGGCAACGTTTGGTTCGTTCAGGATTAACAACACATGGGCTTGGCGCTTGCCGTCATTACTGCAAGGAATTCCCTCTTTTCTTCAGGTTCTGTTGGTTCTACTTGCACCCGAGTCACCACGTTGGCTGGTAAGTAAGGGACGCGAGGCCGAGGCCCTGAGGACACTTGCCTATTACCATGCCGATGGGAATATGTATGTATTGCAATCGCACATTCTGCTATTAACTGATTAAGATGTTGACACTTGCAGGCAAGACCCCGTCGTGCAATTCGAATTTAACGAAATCAAGTCCTCTCTCGAGTTCGATCGGGATTTCGCCGCCAACATTGGGTGGAAATCGCTCTTCGCAACTCCAGGCAACCGGAAGCGCTTGCGGATTATCATCGCCATCGGGTTTTTCTCTCAGTGGTCTGGAAACGGTCTTATCTCGTACTACCTATCCAAAGTGTTGAACCAGATCGGCGTCACCAGCCCGAGTACCCAGCTCCTCATCAATGGCATGCTCCAGATCTGGTCTTTTATCTGGTCTTTGTATGCGTCGTACGCCACCAATCATCTCGGGCGTCGACTTCTCTCTCTCCCTTCATTCGCCCTGATGACGTTCTTCTACATGGCGCAAGCAATTTGTATTGCGAAATATACACAGAACGGGATCGCCGCGGCAGGACACGCTGCCATTGCATTCATCTTCCTCTTTTCGTCCGCGTACGCGCTTGCATTCACTCCACTCGCAATTTCGTACACGGTGGAAATCCTGCCGTTCCACCTGCGCGCCAAAGGGCTCATGCTCTTCAACTTTGTCATCTCGCTGGCGCTCATATTCAATCAGTACGTGAATCCGATTGCGTTGGCGGCCCTGGAATGGAAATACTATGTACGTCTCTCTGGCTTGTTCCCTATGGGTAATCCTGATGCTGATTGACGCATTCCCTCGCTATGGGTTTGGACATGGGTGTCGGTGTTGTAGCTTGTGTACGTGTGCTGGCTTGCCTTCGAATTCGTCTATGTGTGGTTCTTTGTCGTAGAGACCAAGAACAGGACATTGGAGGAGACGGCTGCGCTATTCGACGGTGAAGACGCGATCGAACAGATTACACGCAAGGCGGCGTCAGCGGCTGCATTGTCCGGCGTAGGCGGTGACCTACACATGAGTGTAGATGCGTCGGTCGAAGGAAAAATGTAGCTGGCGATAGATCGAGAAAACAATTGGATGCTCTATCACCGCTTCACTGCTGAGTGCCTTGCTATTCTGAAAATATCAAGTTTTTTTTCTTGCACCCTCATTTTTCCTTGTCCCGTTGTCTTGCGTCAGTATGCAGTGTCAGGCTATATGTAAGATTGTCTGCGAACATCCTACGTCATGTCACACCCATGACTATCAGACGGACTACCTGTCAACTGATACCCTTCAGTATTAACTTGTACTTCTTGGACAGTAAAATCAAGATGTTCGTTCGTTCGTTGAGTTTCTTTTCATAATGCTCTTATCCCTAACCCACCTCAAAACGGATGGTACAGAGATGCTGGAAGACGAGAGATCATACACCTTGTCACTTCTATCCCCTGCGATGAGACATCTTCATGCCGATGAGAATTCATGTTACACTATCGGTTATCGTGGCGCAGATCCATTGGTATCTCTTCGTCATGCTCCACCCACCTATCGAGCCCAGTATCCGCGAACACCATCGCGGATCTACTCGCGCCATGGGCAGATGATCCAGACAGCCCGAATCCAGAGTCGATTCCGCTGCTACTCCCGTACCGAACGTTCTCCTCATATAGTACCCGCACGGCCAGTATAAATCGGGGCGTTAGCGCGGGGAGCGGAGCATACGTCAGCAGGTAGAGTTGCCATCCCCCTGTTGTAATCTCTCTGAAGTTGAACAATGTGTTTACGAGGTTCCATGCGAGCATACTATCATATTTATTTAAAAATCCCATGAGTTCCGTTTGCGATGTTGGACGATGGAGAGGAGCGCGAGATGAGGACGTACAGAAGGAAGTAGGAGAGGCCTTCCATGATGAGCAAGTTCATGAATTGGTTCAGTTGCCACCGTCTCCCAGCTTTGAACATTACAAGCAACTGCCGTCCAAATTGAACGACGACGGGTATGCACATGATTCCAGCGTGAACGAGTTGAGCGATGGAAGAAACGCTATTCGAAGTGAATGAAGCAGATGGCAGGGTACAATACGAAAGATTGAGAATTTGGATTCGGGTCACTGCAATATCAAGCAACAAGTACGGTTTGATTAACGTATCAAATATAGTTATTGGTGTTGATTATCACCTACCGGAAACATTGCTCGGGATACTGTTGATGATGCAAGTAATGGTCGAGGAAATAACTTCCACGGTATAAGAAGTGAGGAGGATGCCGAGAATTAACTTTGATCGGTTGTACATCGCCCACACGCGGAGGATCATCACGGCTGTAATTGGCATAACGCATTGCATTACTGGCCTCAGCCGAAGCTACGCGACAGCGCACCATCTGCCCCAAAAACAAACAAAGCGGTTCCCCAAAGGGCGAACGTGTCAAGCACCCAACCTTGGAAGTATCACTGGATCAGGCAGACATAGGAAGTACCACAGAGAAGTACTTACAACTGTCCAATCGACATCGACTGCGTAAGATTTCCCATGCGGAATAAACGATATCCACTCACCTCTGGGGGTTTCTTTCAACGGGTTGGCTATCAGTGACGTAACAAAACGCACCTTTGCAGAACGAGAAATAAAGGAACTCCTGCCTTTCAACTACATCAGCAAGTTCAACGTACCACAAGATTCGGATCCTGAGCGTACAAAGAGCAAATATTCTGTGAATCAATTAGGAATTAGGGTTCAGCACATGGCTTGTAACGTCCAAGAACACACATGAAGGAGCTAATGCCGATATAACGAACCTGTGATGATAGTTGGCTTGGTACAGTGTGAACATAGTTCCTTACGCACGAGAACAAAGATTGCAGACACCAAGGTCCAGCGTTTCTTCTATAGTGATATTAGAAACATTGTTCATCTGAGTAATGTCATTTGCAAACCCAAATATAGTCTATCTGCATAAAAATTATCGATTCGAATAATGGTTCGGTGTAAGATCCAAGAACAGATGAACGTGTACCTCGCTTGAGAATGTCAAGACTGGCAACATCAATGTAAGCCTTTCGGATGAGCGAGTTTGGAGAGCTACGTATACCATAGTCGTATGCAATGCAGGTGATAACTGCAACTATGACCCTCTTTGTGCGAACGGAAAATAGAAAATGAGAAAGACATACGATTCACGTAGTCATTCTGCTGATAAATTTTAATGACGGACTGTATCGGGGATGCCATGAGTCTATATGTGTGCGCTAGGGCAAGGTCCAAAGAAAAGTGGGCGAGGGGTGCACTATGAGCTCCCAGGAGTAAGAGGACCCGGAATGCTTCAAATAGGCAGAGATATGAGACAGCATCACCATTGCTGTACAATTGCAGTACGGTATCCTGATCGCTGTTAATGTGTTACGCCCAACGTTTGCGGCATACACAGAACATAACAAAAAAAATCCAGCCTGTGGGTACACAGTCCTGTTATTGAATTACCTCGCTGAAGCACGCACACCTTCAGGGGTCCCAAAACAGCTTCTCCCATGGGGCCCAAAGGGCTGCGAATGCTCTGGAGTTGACCATGATGCTGTAGCTCTTTGACACGCATGGCAGCGTTATTCGTGTCGGAGATGAGATCAGGCCGACCAGTACAACTTTATATTTCCTTTTTTGGATTGCCGCCACATTCTCGTTCCCCGTTACCGCTAATTGCCTCACCCTATAGTTTTTTATGCCTTCCAACAATTCGTACTATCGCCCACCGGGTACATGATCTCCCCGGATACTACCTGCAGGCTGAAACACTTGGGAGTGGACGAACTGAAAAGTAAACGCTAGGGCCACGATTAGGGTTCTGGTCCATCAGTGATTTGTCAACTGAGCCACGATCAAGCCACACTATTCCACTTGATCCCTTGGCGTGAACACATTGACGCGCACACATAAAAGAGACGCGCTCTTGGGTCCATCACCTCAGTTCGTTGCTCGCACGCACTGACTGAGCTTGTCCTCGCGCAATAATTTACTCTCGACCGCCGGCTATGATGGAAGTGTGAGAGATGGATTGGAGACGAGTATTTAGTATCGAGGAACACATACGTGCTCGTGAACGCCCATACCAGACAGACAGAGAGCCTATCATCTCAATATTGACTCCTAGTCGAGACCCATCTCTCACCAGCCCCTCAGGGATTGACCTCCCACAAGACTAGGATGCGTTCCAACTTATAATGAGAAGGAACAACAACAATGCGAAAACATATACTTTTCCATAGTGCACCCGAACTGATCGAGTACTGGGATCATTCATACAACTGTCCCCACAAATCTGATCGTCTCCCGGACATCAAAAAAGGGTTACATAAATACTACTCTACCGGTATTAACGTGGACATGCATTCATTGGATAGTACTACCAAGCTACTCGCTCATTCATAAGTATCTCTTCAGCACACTCTGATCCCCCATGTTGTTCGGCATCCGCAAACATGATCACGGATCTACTCGCGCCATGGGCAGATAATCCAGACAGCCCGAATCCAGAGTCAAGTCCACTACCACGTTGGGTGCTGTTGTCATATAGTTCCCGCACGGCCAGTATAAATCGGGGTGTTAGCGCGGGGAGTGGAGCATATGTCATCACGTAGAGCTGCCACTCCCCCGTTGAAATCTTCCCAAAGTTGAACAGCGAGTTGACGAGGTTCCATGCAAGCATACTGTCATGGGAAGAAGGCGCTGTTAGTCCTGTTTGCGATGTTGGGCAAAGCTTAGGAACACGAGGCGTGGACATACAGAAGGAAGTAGAACAGCCCTTCCACGACGAGCAAGTTCATGAATTGGTTGAGTTGCCGCCGTTTTGTAACTTTGTACATTTGAAGCGACTGGCGTATAAACTGGATGATGACCAGTATGCACATCACCCCAGCGTGAACAAGTTGACTGATGTTCGAAATGCTATTCCAAGTGAAGGAACCAGATGGTAGGGTGCAATACGAGAAAGTGAGAGTATGTATTCTGGTCACTGGTACCCAGCAAAAAGTATTGTCCGGTAAGTGTATCAGATAAATGTATTGATATCAACTGTCACCCACCTGAAACATTTTTTGGAATGCTATCAAAGACACAAGTAATCATTGTGAAAATAACCTCTACAGTGTAAGAAGGGAGGAGGATGCCCAGGATTGAGTTCGATCGGTTGTACACCGTCCATACGCGGAGGATCATCACTGCTGCAGTTGGCATGATGCGTTGGATCCTTCACCTCGGCTAGAGCTACGTGACAACGTACCGTCAGCTGCAAAAATAAATACGGAGGATCCCCAGAGAAATATCATGTCAAGTACCCAGCCTTGGAAGTATCTCTGGATCAAGCAGACATCGGAAGCATCACAGAAAAGAACTCACAACTGTTTAATTGTCATCAGCTACATAAAATTCCCAATAGAATGAGCAATAGCCACTCACACCTGGAGATTGTAATCAATGGGTTGGCCATCAGTGAAAGTAGTGAGACCACCTTTGCAGAAGCCGGAACAAAGGAACTCCTGCCTTTCAGTCTCGTCAATAAGTTTAATGAACTGCAAAATGCAAGTGCGGGACATACCAAAGGAAAAGATTCTGATAAACCAACGGGAGTTAGGATTTGGTACATGACCTGTAATGTCGAGAACATACATGAAGACGCTGAGGCCGATATAACGAACCTGAAACGGCAGTTGATTCAGTTAAGTGTAAAGAGAGTCCATTACGCACGACGACAAAGAGTGTGGAAACCGGGGTCCAGGGTTTTTTCTGTAATGGTATCAGAAATATATCCCACACTTGAACAATGTCCCTTGCGGACCCAGATATAGTCTACCTGCACAAAGATCATCAGCTCGAATAAGGATTTTGCAAGATCCAAAACTGTAGACGATTATGTACCTCTCTCGAAAGTGTCAGAACTAGCAATATCAAGGTAAATTATTTGAATGAATGCGTGTGAAGGACTACACATACCGTAATCATATACGATGCAGGTGATAACTGCAACTATGGCCCTTTCTGTGAGAGTGAAAAGTGTAAACTGAGGAGAAACATACGATTCACGTAGTCGTTCCGTTGAAGAGTTTCAATGATGAGCTGCGGAGAGGAAGCCATGACCCTGGTTCGTGTGTGCTAAGACGAAGTCTAAAGAAAAATGGGCGAGAAGGGCACTATAGGTTCCAGGCAGCGAGAAAAGGTTTTAAACAGGCGGGGATTCGAGCTGGGAACACGATTTGCTGTGCTGAATTGAAGTACCATTGATATGCTGATCGCAGCCATCTAACGTAGAGTGATGCGAGTACTAACGTTAAACTTGGCAAATGTGGCGAGCGGTAAGTTCGTACCATGGCACTTAGCTTGTCCTGATCATAGTTCAAGTCGTGCACATAACTTTGGCGGCATGCATAGAGCGTAACGGTGGTTACAACATTAGGTTGCCCCGCCAAAGCACGCACCTCTGCAAGCACCCAATAGGCTTGGCGATCCGAGAACCTCGGGAGTGGAAGGTAAATGTTTTGGGATTAACTCTACTTGGCGACCACGGACAAGAACAAGAACTCTTTGGCATGGGTAAGGAGGCACTGCCTATTTACGTCACCTATACCATTGCTTACCAGGTCCATCCTTGGCCTCCCTTATACTGAGTCCTGTCACCGAAATCGCGCACAGCTTGCTGGCAGTTGAATATCTCCATGGCAGTGCCGTCACATTGGCGTACCTGCCAGGGTTCACAAAGTTACTTTGGACATGTTGGAGCCAAGTCTTGGAAAGAACGTGATATCCTAATCCGTCAGAAAGATATCAGCGTTCGTGGCAGGGGCCTTCGTGGAAAAGTGTTAAGATGGAAAAAAGCTCCGTGACGACATACGACAGGATTCACATTTCTTAGGGGCTCGTTCCATGGTGGACATAGGTAAGCGAATAGTCGGGACCAGCAGGAGTTGGCGCGAGCCGAAAACGTGAGCGACCTTCAAGGCCTGCTCCTTCATAACCGAAATCTGACCAACTTCTTGTCGAATAGACAATGTTCACGAGAACAAGGTGCCAAATTGGGGTTCTCCAATACCATGGGTCCCGTGTGGGCGACGTGTGGTCATATGCATGTAGAGTTCATGAAGTTGGCCGGTGTCAGCTACAGAATGCTAGTAAGTATTCCTGGATCCTTTTTATATTTCTCGATTCTTATACCTCTTCTAATTCTTGACATGATCGTTGTAAATGCCAATGCACTGTACGGGCCTCTTGTTTTCCCTTCGGTGACCCTCTGCGGTCGTGGACCCGACTTCCCGCACCCCCAGACAGTGGATACGTCCAGGAGATTACTTTCGATGGTGAGAAAGCGATTACAGACAACAATCGCAGCGAAACAAACCGGTACGCGCTGATTAGCTGAATCCTTTTCTATATCAACCCTCCCCGGAGTGAAGGTACTGCAAGACGAGGAAAGGAACCTTGTTATTCCGGCTACTCCTGTGATCCGACATGTTCATAAAGACGAGAAGCCGTATTTTTCTTCCGTTTCACTTACTTCACAGACATCATTTCATTCCGTGATAGCTTGTCAATGATACCTGATCACATGCGTAAAGTGCCTAGTATGCAAGAATTATAGTATACAAACTCAATGTAAAGTGGTCAGGGTTCATCTTTGAGATTCCATTCTCATGCTAGACCAAGTGTGCCCCTTCGGTGTGCTTCCTAGTACTTGTCACTCATACATCGGCTATCTCATCATCAAGCTCTGATTCCCCATGTGTCCTGGCATCCGCAAATGCAATCGCAGATCTACTCGTGCCATGGTTAGATAACCCAGATAACCCGAATCCAGAGTCAATCCCGTTACCACCTCTGTTGTGGACGTTGTGAGCGTGTAGCTCCCGCACATCCAGTATAAACCGGGGGGCTAGAGTAGGAAGTGGGATAAGCAATGCAGGGAATATCAGTATCGTCTGCCACGATCCCGATGGAAGGTCTCCATAGGAAGACAACACGTTTATGAGGATCCATGCAAACATACTATCACGACAAGTCGATCGTTAGTTCCTTTTGTCTCTCGGTTTTAAATGAAAAAAAGGGGTAAGAACGAGATGATAACATACCAAAGGAAGTAGAAGAGACCTTGGACGACAAGCAAGCTCATGAGCTGGTTGAGTCGCCACCGCTTCGTGACTTTATAAATTTGGATCGACTCCCGTATAAATTGGATGATGACTAATATACACATCACTCCAGCGTTGATGAGTTGAGTGAATGAAGAAATGATATGCCAAGTGACGGGATAAAACACTGAGACGCAAAAGGAGCGATAGAGGACTCGATCGCTGGACACTGGTGCCAAGCGGTGTAGTTCAGTTAGCATATCGTATATAGACTTTGGTATTTCTACCAACCTGAAGAATTATCTGGAATACTAACTATAATGTTATTGATAGTTGAGGGGATGATCTCCACTATGTAAAAGGAGAGGAGAACACCAATGATTAACCTTGACCGATTGTACATTGCCCACACGCGGAGGACCATCACGGCTGTAATTCACATGACGCGTTGTTTCCCTTGTCTTGGCTGGAACTACATGATGACGCACCATCGGCCGAACAAATCAATGCAAGGCTCGCCCAGATAGAGACCGTGTCAAGGACCCAGCCTTAGAAGCATCCGTGAATCGAGCTGAGGTTGGAAACACTACAGGGGGGTGCTTACAACTATTTAATGAACATCAGCCGTCTGAGGCCCTTAACGGGGAATAGACAGTGATCACTCACGTCTGGTGGATTGCGATCAGTGAGTTGGCTGTGAGTGATATAGTAAAACACACCTTTTCAGGACCAGGAATAAAGGAAGTTCCAACTTCCAACGACATTAGTAACTTCAACATACTGCAAAATTTGGGTCGAGAACGTACAAAGGGCAAATATTCTGGCGAACAACCCAGGAATTGGGATTCAGTGCATTGTTCATGAAATCCAAGTACTCACATGAAGGTCCCAAGACCGATGTAACGAACCTGTGATAAGCAGTCAACATGGTATATTGTCAAGAGTTCACTACGGACAACGATGAAGAGTGTGGACACCAGCGTCCAAGGCTTTTCCTGTAGTAATATTAGAAAATACATTGCCCACTTGAACGGTGTCATTGGCGGACCCAGATGAACTCGACCTACGAGAAGATTATTAGTCCGAGTAGGAGTTCGGCAGAGTCCGATAACGCAAACAAAGGAAGTACTCTACCTCTCGTGAAAAGGTGAGGACTAGTAGTATCAGCGTGAGCCATTGATATGGATGGATTTGAAAGGCAATCACCGTAATCATATACGATGCAAGTGATGATGGCAACTATGATCTTCCATGATGATGTTGATGTAAAGCAAAGAAGGGCGTACGAGACACATATTCACTCCGTTGAAGATTTTCCACTGTAAACAGCAGAGAGGATGCCATGAGTCTGGTATGTATGCACTATAACAAGATCCCAAGAAGGAAGAGCGGAAGGGTGTTGTCAGCTCCTAGGTACAAGGGCTTAAATGAACGAGCTTACAGGCAGTGATCATACCTTGTTGTGCTGTCAAATATCATCAAAGATCCTGATGAATAAGAAATTTCCTGCTTATCACCGCAGCTAGCCTATATGTAGCTGAATGATAGTCCCTGTTTGGTTCAATTTCAGGGGAGAGGCTGTAGCGCAGTGGTCCAGATGAACGGATGCATGGGACTCCGAAAAGCTCGCTAGTCGAGTCGTCGTTCATTGCGTTGCATTAACCCTCTCATTCGCTGGTGGGAGTCCACACGAGAGAGCCAATACCTCGACTTCGTGGGCCTGGTCTGGAGGAAACACCAGCAGGGCATTTAGTGGAATCGACCTCGAAATCTTGCGAGTCAGCCTCCCCCCTCGAGGCGGCAAATGTTGTGGTCATAGGTAATATCTCACAGGTCCAGGGAGCGTGTGTAGACGTTCCGGAATGATGAGACTCTACAGCATGGTGAGTGGCATCATAGCACACAGCCAGGGTGGTCAGTGGAAACTAACAAACATACGTAAAGAATTCATCTCCACGGCTTTTCCTGGGGGTGCCTCGCCTCGAGACACTTGCGACTCTCAGAGCTTGGCTGGGCACACCGCAGTCGTCTCCGTCCGTGTCGTGTTTACAAATGCGACACCGTCGACTCCAAGCGCACGGGTACCTTTCCGCTCAGTCTCGACCAAATCTTGCGCGCACACTCCCCAAAGGCACACCCTGTTTCCATCACGCCAAAAAAAAAAAAAAAACCTTTGGAATCCGTCAGAGATACAGGTTTCCTGGTCAACAAAAAATATGGCCAACATGGGGGTCGAACCCAGGACCTTCGCGTTATTAGCACGACGCTCTAACCAACTGAGCTAGCCGGCCATGTCAAGCGGAATTGATAAGCTAGGTATGTGTGGAACTGGCGTGCCATACATATACATATATACCTAGTAAGACTGGACCTCGTCTCGACCAAGCTAGCCTGCGGCGTCGTGGACAAGACGAAGCCTTTTGGGTGAGACGGAAGCATCGAACGTGCTTGTACGCGGCGCCCCTCGTCCGCAGGTGCCTGAGGTGGAAGCGACCGAAGCCCGCATTGCGGCAGGTCCAAGGTCCACGTGTAGCCTTTTCTGCCTGAAAGGGCTCGTGTTTGAGGAAAGAATCAAAAGGACCTTACAGTTCCACGAACCAAGGAAAACACCAGACCGCATGAGCACGGAAGAATAGCGCCATCGTCGAGTCAGTGTGTTGCGTAATCAGGACGCATTCGATTACGAACTGATCCCGTCCCAGGTCCACCGTTCGGCCCTCTCGCATCGACTCGCCTTCTGCGTCGAACATTGTATCGCTCAACTGGCGATTGCATATTTGCATTTCAAGACGCGCCTCAGACCCATTTCCTCTTCGTGATCGCCCACGTCCATGTCCGACACCAACTTTCGCATCGTGCACTCTTCAGACCAGTTCAGTGAACTGTTGTCCGTCGATTTGAAACGGGTCTCTCTAATTAATTTCTGGGCACCGTGGGCCGAGCCATGCAAGCAGATGAACGAGATCATCGCTGGGCTCGCGAACAAGCATCCTGAGCTGTTGGTCCTGCAAGTAAAGAACCCCTCCAATCGCTTCCGTAGTTCTACCCACTAACGCAACCCCCTGCCCATCTGTCTGACGTGCTTCTGAATAGGTCGAGGCAGAAGAACAAGAGGACATCTCAGAGTCGTTCAAGATCGAATCCGTTCCATCGATCATCCTTCTCCGGGTAAGCTTGGAGCCCTTCACGTCCTGCTGGCAATCGCCTTCTGTGGGTTTCACACCCTCTCTTCAAGGGTCACGAACTACTCGAACGAATCGTTGGCGCAGATGGACAAGCGTTGACTGTGAAGGTTGCTCGACATCTTGGCAAGGGAGCACGAGCACCACCCGATGGCGATGCGCACGAGCACGAGGAGTCCGCGGATGAACTAGAGGCACGCATGCGTCGTATCATGAGCCAGAGCCGTGTCGTCCTTTTTATGAAAGGGGAGCCCAACAACCCTCGTTGCGGCTTCTCAAACAAGGCGGTCAAACTTTTGCGAGAACGAGGCGTGACGTTTACGCACTTTGACATCCTCCAAGATGAGGCAGTCAGACAAGGTGACAGACATGATGATGACCTCTTATCGCGCTTCCACTTGCTCATGAGGTGCTGACAGGACTGAAGAAGTTGAATGACTGGCCAACTTTCCCGCAGTTCATTGTCGACGGAGAGTTCGTTGGAGGACTGGATGTAGTTACCGAAATGGTGTCAAATGAAGAATTTGCAGATGTATTTGTTACAGCTTGACAGCTCCGGGGATGCGGGGACGATGTAATCAAATATTTAGCACCAAAGCCGTCGACCGAGTGCCCCCCAGGATTGGAATTGGAGTCATCGGAACATCTCTTGATGTTCTGTGGCATGCCTTGCACACGTGTCGGCCCTGGTGGTCCTAGGTCTGGTAGATTCCATCCCGTCTACCACCACCCTATGCCCACATGTGCAGAGCGTATTCAAACACCACACACCAGAACAACAACTCGGTGTGCTTGCCAGAGGATTGAACTATGAATGTTGGCAGTGGATGTCACCGCGAGATCTGTCTAGTCCTCTAAATTTGTTATGGAGCCGCGTGAGGAATGCCCTTGTCAGATACACACGGTTGTCTAAAGTGAGCTTGAGGCGGACTGCCCAGTCCTGCCCAACCAGGCGAGGACTCTCCGATGTTGAGCTGATTGTCATCAGGGAGTCCAGCCTCGCCGGGGGCAGGTCAAGATGCTGGGAAGACCACAGAGTTGCTCGCGTGATATCATGCGATAAAGGATGTGCTTACAGAGCCAAAATGGGACAGCCCATGCACGCGAGGTCGCTAGTTTCCGGACATACCGTGCCTCTTCCCGTTTCTTATTTATACTTGCGAGCGTCCCATTGTTGTCGTGTCTGATCTTCTCTCCACCCTGCGCCCCCGCTTTCCGCTTTCTTTTGTCATTTTTTTCTTCGTCATGACGACAAGCCAAATCTCACCGTGTCGCATACTCCTCCTTGTAGACGTCCAAACGTACCTACTAAAGGATCCCGAGCGTGGCGGCGTGCCTGCGGCGCACTCCGTCCGTCAAAACATCAGCAACATCCTCACTCGGGCACGCTCCGAAAAGAATCCACCTCGGATCATACATGTTCGCAATGGCGGCGAACGTGGCGAGCCTGATGAACCAAACACACCAGGCTGGCAGCTCTTCTTCCCACCACTCCCCCATGAACCCGTCGTTGACAAAACGAAGAACAATGCGTTCGCCGGCACTCAGCTCGGAAGCCTGATCCCGACAAATGCAGAGGTCATCGTCGTTGGGATGCAGAGCGATTATTGCATTCGCGCGACGTGCAGTGCAGCGCTGGGCAGGGGGAACACGGTAATCTTGATAAGGGGCGCTCATGCCACCCTCGATCGCAAGGAGATTTGGAAAGGCGGTAGCGTCACAAAGGCAGATATGATCGAGGCAGAGGTCGAGACCAAGCTCGAGGAGGCCGGGGTGAACATCTTGGATATGAAGGACCTTCCCGGTCTCTTCACCGACAGGTAGTCGTCGGCCGTGTGACAGAGACATCTGCACTGGGGTGGATACCGCGTGGGGGTCTCGGACGTGCGTCATGTGTTCATGGTACGCACGCTGGCGTCGGTGATGCGCTCGTCGGGTCGTGCTGATAGTGCACGAAACAGGATTGGGCTGATCGGCTTTGATACGCTGTGGGGTTTCGTTTTCGGAGATTGCACGGATACGGAGTGCCAGTCGCATCTCGTTCCCTCCACCAACGTGCGCTGGTGGAACCTTGTAGACAGTACTTGATTTATTTGTTTCGAATAAACATCGTCCAGGCACGTGACTTGATGTGTTAGTGGCACCTGCAGCTCAGCAAACCTGACGTTTTGACTTGACATGGCTACGCACAACAGGGACGCTGTAGATCCTTACAGGCCAATCGTCGACGGAAAGGTGCGTATGGACAATGATTGGATCCTTTGGAAGCTGAGTACTTGATAGAATCAGCGCCTCAAGCTGGCCACGGACGCGCCCTTCACGCCAACGTATGTTCAGCAGGCGTTGACGCTGTCATCTGACCCTGCTGGAGTTTACGAGAGTCGCGTCAAGGATCGCCACGTACCCCTCGAAAACCCCGCACGGGAGAGCAGAGCCAAGAAAGAAAGAGCGGCGAAGCAAGCTCGAAAACAAGCCGAAAAACACCTCAAGAGACTCAGACCATTGGCGCGAATCACAGCAAAGTCCAGAGGGCTTTGGAAGTTGGAAAAACATGCGATGAGGTGCGTGTGCTGCGGGTGCTCTCATGGGGGTAATGTCCCGTTTATGCCTTGGATAGATTCGAGTTCTTCGTACCGTTGCATCGGCTTTGGATGGGGTATATGTCAGAGTTGTTGGGGCTGCGTGTTTCTGATGTTTCGTCGTCGTCGCACGAAGGAAAGATGCCGAGTGCTTCGTCTATGCACGCCAAACTGGTGAAGGCTGAATTTAGCGGTGCCCTGCTCACAGGTGACCTACAAGCGTATGCTTGGCTCATGTCGCTCGCCACTAACTTCTGGCACGTCTTTCTGCTACTAGTCCGCCAAAGCCGGAACCCGTGTCTCGTCGGTCTCTCAGGGATCGTCGTCCACGAGACGGAGAACGCGTTTAAGCTCATCACGCGAGAGAACCAGTTAAAACGTATGGTCCGATTGTCTTGTCTTCAACCAGTTCCTCTCACACAGCAATGGTCCTCCAGTCGTCCCTAAACGAAGTTCGGTCTTTGCACTCGCCGTTCCGCTCTACTCGGGCCTCTCTCCGTTGCCCCCCGAGGGAGATCCCACCCAGACGCCCCAACAACAGCAGCAAGTGCAACAGGATTTGAAGTCGCTATGGACGGTGGTCGATAAGCCGTTCATCGAGTTTGACTTGTACGGAAACCAGTTCTGTTTCCGATCAGCAGATCGGTCCAACAGGAAGTTCAAGGCCAAGGAGACGATCGAGTTGTGAGGCGTCAGTCGACGATGCTCTGTCGTTCGAGTGCATCACGTCGGGACATGTGTCATATTTTCCTCATGGTAGTGTCATTTGTGGAGTTTTCCTGGGTAGAGTGCTCGCACTGAGTGATATCGTCGTTGGGTGGTCCGGGTGGCCAACTTGGGAGACTGCGATTGCAAGAGGAGCGCTAAGATAACTGACACACCTTGACCAACTCTGAAGAGGACGTGAAGATGCAATGCAAGGATAAATTTGGGTTATCGCCCTTGTCAGATTCGTCCATCAAGCACTGCAGGTTGAAGCTGGACGGCGGGATTCTTTTAACCCGAATTGAAACCGCAAAGACTGAAGAACATTTGTCACTTTGAGGCTTAGTGATTGCGGAAGAATTACTTTTTAAATACAACGAGCAATAGTGCTAGTAGTGCAGATTTTTGAACGAGGTCTCTATTCATCGGACTAGAATAGACCACCAGATTTTTGCGGAGGTCAAAGGAATTCAACCACAGGAGTTCTTCAAATGCTCTGAACAAGAAAGTGACCTGTGCGGAGCCCCTATTGTCAGCCACAGATGCACATTTGCACTTCCATCAGGCAGGTACCATTATAGTTGTTGATTATGATATGATCTCCATATATCATAGCCTTCTGTTTCACTATGACAGTCTCAGTCCCTTGTTGTCTACCCAACACATTAATGCATGGCAGCTTTACTTTACCTTTAATACCATACATCATTTTCCACAGCATCCTCAGTCATTTCTCCATCCTGACTGAGGCATGCATGAACCTATCACACACTGTAATATCATCTACTGACATGTACCTAGTCCTTAGTTCCATTAGGTACCAATATGGTTGTTTCTCCATTCCAACTGAGTTCCATTAATAGTAACTAGTGTGCCTTGTTAGTCCCCATAGCCTATTTATTTATTTATTATTCATGGTATTCTAGTTAAATCTAATTAATCCAATTATAATCTACAACCTCTTCTTAAGGGGTAAAAGAAGTGAGTATCTACACATTAAAAAGAGCAGCTTTTATTATGACTTTGAATTCCAGAGGCTAAATCTAAATGCTAGAGAAAGAGAAGGAACATGAAAATGAACTCAAAGAGAAGGCTCTGGAGAGAAGCAACCAAAGAGAAAGCAATGAGGAGAACTTGGAAGAGACTTGTGCTTGAGCAACTATGGGCTGAGCTTTAAAAGGGCTGAGATTCAAAGAAGTACAATCTGCAAGATACAAAGTGATTAAGTCTGAAGAGACTTGATTACCCATACCTGCCCCTTATATATGGCCCAGGGTGGTGCACAGATCATGTACACTAAGCCTACCCTAGACTACTACTAACTATAAATACCACTAGCAGTAAGAGTACACTATTAAATAAAGGAGAAGTAAGAATGGAGTGAAGATGAAGGGATAAGGCAGTGGCCTTGCATATCAAGGGAATGAAATGGAAGAGAAGTTAAGAATGTTATATATCTATATGCAACTATACTTTCACTTTACATAATTATGGAAGACATACTTCTTTTTGGGTAACCCTAGCTTAGTGCCTGACTTCTTATGAGTATCTTCACAGTTAGTAGTCATGTGACTCAGAATCAGGGATCTTCCCAGGATCTGCTCATAGATCTTTTCTATCTAGATCTTGATACTATCTCCATAAATCTAACAGATCTTGGATCTGCATTTATAATCTTATTACATCTGTGGCAGAGATCTCCATTCTCATATAAGATGTTAATCTTTCATTATAGGTTCTTCTCTTCTTTTTCATTTTAAACCCTTGATACATAAGGCCACTGTCTTACTTCTTTATTTCTGCTTCATGCCTTCTTTTTACTTATTTAATAGTGTACTCTTACTACTAGTTCATAACTAGTAGATAGTCCAGAGTGGGCTTAGTGTACTTGGTCTGTGTGCCACCCTAGGCCATATATAAGAGGCAGGTATAAGTTGTTGTGGGACAACTTCCCACGCTCGAACTCCGGAACACGTCCTTGGGGAACGCCGTTGGTCTCTGGTACTTCCCTTCAAGATCTTCTATAGGGCTTTTGGCTAGTGGCCCCTAACTAGGCAAAAGGGAAAGGATGAATCGAGAGGCCTTGTGTATAAACTAAGGCCAGATGGTAGAGAGCTGAGGAGGACCCCTCTAGGGGCGGTCCCTAGATCGTGCCAACTGTAGGCCAAGTCACAAGAGGTCAAGACTGAGGAGACCTCAGCCTTGCACCCCCTGCTTATATATTGCCAGGGCCCGCGCACGGACCATCTACAGGGAGCCTACCCTACAGTGTACTATCTATGTACACCAATAGCGTAAGGTGCTCAGTGACTAAGCAATAGATACTTGAGGGGAATGCATGGATCGGATATGAAGAGTGAGGCAGTGGCCTCGCGGATAAGGGAAGGGGAATGGAAGAGACGCCACACCATGAGGATGTGGGAGAATGGAAGCGTACCCGATATCGATCTAGAGGAAAGGCAGTGCAGGAGATCCATCGGATCTCTGCCACAGATTAGATCTGCATCTCCATCTGGAGATCTGCCACATCTCGTGACCAATACCTGATACTGGGGAATACTCGTATTGAGGACTAGTAACCCTAGCCTAGGGC